>JAXCGZ010013480.1:85000-87500 GCA_037179515.1 Halocaridina rubra | reverse complement strand
CTTTCGGTTCGCTTATATAGTGGGTGTGTATATGATTGGTCATATGAGGCAATTAGCATATATCACCAATGCTTACCGGCCAGTGTGGTTAAAAAATGATGAGAGTTATAAGATTGGATCCCAAGCTTCTAGTGTATCGCTCTGTACGCTACACTCTGTGTTGGCAAACAATATGCGAAGTAAAGAGGAAAATGTGAATGGTGTTGTGTGAAAGCATATAAGACCACTAATTAGAGTACACCTAGGAAACGCTCATTAACATGAATATGTCAAACAATATCAAATGGAATGTTCACAAGAGGATTTGTGGTGCCAAAATACTACACCTGAAGGGGCCATTGGACTTATATAAGACTGTCCAGGACAGTGCGATGTTAAGTCTTCCTTCAGTTACGGTTCTCTTTCTAAGCTTACATCAACACCGAATATTCTTGGATATTTGTTGCACATGTCTTATTATCCCTACACATCTGACAAGTCACAATACACCCCCGATCTCTGGTTCTCTCTATGCTTTCTTCGTACAAAGGCCTAATCAGGGTAGTTTTTTTTGTGTCATAATCATAAAAATATAAAAAAACTCTGGTATTTCCAATGCCTCAGAAGTTTAGGATCGCAGCCTTTTGACTCGAAAGCACCCCAGATGCCGAGGTTTATTATTGTGGGTACGGCCCAGAGATGTGAACAGTTCCAGCTTGGTGGCAGCCGGTTTTTTTTATCTAAAGTGGTGGCAACACCAACTGGCAGCGATGATGCATATTTCCTTAACTGACTTTTGTGTTGAAAAGTCAAGTGGAATCCCTTTCAAGCATGCCAATAGTCTCATTATCATATCAGTGTTGAGTGTTGTCCTGTAGCCTATATATAGGGATTTGCAGTTTGGATGATAAATTTGATCTGCAGATTAGGTTTAATGGTGCACCTCATCTCCTTTAAAATGAATGTCAAGTCTCGTAGGATTTGATATGCCTTCATTGGATCAGTTACTAAACCAAAGACCTTTGATGAGGAGGCAGAAGATGGCTCAGGTATTGCCCAAACAAAATTTCTTTGCTAAGTAGTAATGGTGATTTAGATTAAGACTGACTGAGTGGGGTCAAAGAGGAATTCGTATCATCAACTCGAATGGTTTTTTAATAGACAAAATCTGTATATCGCGAAGACTTAATTAAAACCATTTTGACCGGAAACTCATTAATTTTAATTTGCATTTAGTTGTCGCTGATCGGAACCTCTTTGGATTTAAAGATATTGTATAACATTGAGTTAGTGCTACTTTATAAAAGCATAGAAATTAAAAAAATATATATAATAGTGTACACATTTTTATATTCCTAGTCTTGCATGACTATTTAAGCATACCATACTTAGAACTGAAAATGTATAAATGCGTGAAAATAATTCTGTCACAATATTTTTGACCTTACCGGAAAGAATCTTTGACTCCATTATTTTGTGGACTGATACGCTGTCTCTCGAGGGATCGATGTCTTTTCTCGTTACCTGAGGCCCCTGGACCCTTATTGAGGTGGCTGTTGTAGCTTTTACTCTTAGCAATGGAGCGAGAGAAAGGCTGGAAAGAGGTGTGGGATCCTCCCCCTGCAGGATTTCTTCGCGGGCTTCCACGTGGTGTGCGGCTCTTATAACTCACGCTGGGACCTACCGCTAGAAAAGAGAAAACATTAAAAACTTTCGGTAAAATTCCAGTGATAAGGAAGAAATAAAAGTGATGAAATTATGCTGTTTGTTTGTCCTTGAAATGCACCAATTATAAATTGCAGCAGAAAAAAATCCCTGGCAAATATTAGGAATCTAATAAATATTTTCATAATTTTCGTTTCATACCCTGGTTGTGCATTATTCACAGCTACATGCGTATATATATATATATATATATATATATATATATATATATATATATATATATATATATATATATATATATATATATATATATATATATATATATATATGAATAATTTTTTACCCCGACCAGTACTTGAACCTAGGACTTATAATTACTAAGTCAAGGCGCTACCAACTACACACCACATATGTAATGTGCTTATTTGGTTATTGTATAGCCCGAATGAGATTGGGAATTTAATTAAATGCGAAAATGAAGCCACGAGTGAGGTTGGGGAATCTGTAATATGAACATAGTGGCATTCAAATAGAATGCGTTCATTCCTAAGTATAGCAGATATAAGCTATAAGGTTGGATTCCTTTTAATCTTCTGTGGTGTGTAGTTGGTAGCGCCTTGACTGAGTAATTATAAGTCCTAGGTTCAAGTCCCGGTCGGGGTAAAAAATGATTCATGTTTTCACATGTGTAATGTGCTTATTTGGTTATTGTATAGCCCGAATGAGATTAGGAATTGAATTAAATGCGAAAATGAAGCCACGAGTGAGGTTGGTAGCGCCTTGACTTAGTAACTATAAGTCTTTGCCTTTGGATAGGATAGGACAGGTGGGGGAAAAGTAGTGACGGCATCGAGTG
>JAXCGZ010013480.1:75000-82500 GCA_037179515.1 Halocaridina rubra | reverse complement strand
ATAATAATAATAATAATAATAATAATAATAATAATAATAATAACAATAATAACAATAATAACAATAATAATAATAATAATAATAATAATAATAATGATAATAATAATAATAAAAATAATAATAATAATAATAATAATAATAATAATAATAACAATAATAATTGTCTTGGGAAGCAAGAGTATAATGAACATTTTCATTGAGTAGAGCGTTCTCATTCTTTAGCTCCATAATTTAGCTAAGAGGTTTTGCTGATCGCTTATGCATTCGCTGGTATAGTGGGTAGCGCCTTGGCATACTGATCATGTGGCCTAGATTTGAATACTGTCTATAGGCATACCCATGCTTCACGATTAAACAAATAGTGATGTGTCTATTTGATAACTATATATGGCTATATAACAGGACTTTAAATCATATGTTAAAACAAGCCACAAGTGAGGTTGGGAGTAGAGAGTAGAGTAAATATAGTAATTTAATAAAGGGTATCCGTTCCCTAGCTCCAGTACTTACCTAAGAGATTCTTTGCTCCTTTAATACCTTCGATGGTGCAGTTGGCAGCGCCTTGGCACACTGATAAAGTATTCTATGTTCGAATTCCTGCCAAGTTACAGATGTGTTTCACATAATATTGCTCTGTATATATATATATATATATATATATATATATATATATATATATATATATATATATATATATATATATATATATATATATATATATATATATTTATATGTGTGTGTGTGTGTGTGTGTGTGCTTGTGTGTGTGTGTGTGTGTGTGTGTGTGTGTGTGTGTGTGTGTGTGTGTGTGTGTGTGTGTGATTACCTAATTGTGTTTACGGGAAAGAGCCCAAAGATCGTATCTTCCCGTCTCCTCATCGGTTCCATTTTCTACTTAGCGATACTTATCACACCTGTCCTTAAAACTGTGGATTGAGATAGCATTAACTACCTCCTCGCTTAGCGAATTCCAATTATCAACTACTCTTACTCTGAAAAAGTATTTCCTTACACCCTGCAAAGAAGTTTTCTTACGAAGCTTCAAACTATGACCTCTAGTTCTAGAGCCAGCCATATCAAAATATCGATCCCTATCCACTCTATCATAACCATGAAGGAATTTAAAGACTGTTACCATATCCCCCCTCAATCTTCTAGCTTCAAGTGATGGTAAGTCTAATTCCCTTAGCCTCTCATCATAACTGAGATTGCGTATTTCTGGCACCAGCTTCGTGGCATGTCTTTGAACTTTTTCAAGCTTAGCTATGTGCTTTTTCAAGTGCGGATTCCAAACGGGGGCTGCATATTCGAGCTTTGGCCTCACATGGGTTACATAAATATTTCTGAACATTTCCTGTGTGTGTGTGTGTGTGTGCTTATACACACACACACACACACACACACACACACACACACACACACACACACACACACACACACACACACCTAGATTGCGTACAAGGGAATTTCCTACACCAACATGTAATGGAACCAACAAGAGCCAGGGGTGGGGATGAGCCATCACTACTTGATCTGGTGTTCACAGATAATGTGTTGGATATTGAAAATATTGAGTATGAACCACCAATTGGAAAGAGTGACCACTGTGTGTTGTTGATGGAGTATATCATTGAAGACATTCTTCCTGAGAGTAGAGGCACTGAGGACATGAGGAGGAACTATCAGAAAGGAGATTACATCAAAATGAATGAGCTTTTTGCAGTTATTGACTGGAGAACCTTATTTTACAACAAATCTGTACAAGAAATGTATGACATCTTTTGTGAGAAATATGGGAAGATAGTAGATTGCTGCATACCTGTCACCAAAGTAGGTGTAATTCATGCCAGAGAGAAATGGTTCGATAATGGGTGTAAAAGAGCTAAGGAGTGGAGAGACAAATGCTGGAAAAGGTATAGGAGGAGAAAAAACATAAATGCCTGGCAAACCTACAAAAGAGCAAGAAATGACTACCTAAGTAAAAGGAGAGAGGCAGAGAAAGATTATGAGAGGGACATCACCAGGAAGGCTAAAGAAAATCCCAAGCTTTTCCACAGCTTTATCAGAGGAAAACTGAAGGTAAAAGAACAGGTTTTAAGGCTAAAGAGAGCGGATGGAAGCATCACTGAGACGGACGAAGAGATCTGCAAAGAATTGAACAAGGAGTTTCAGTCAGTATTTACAGTAGAAAATACCCCACCCCCTCAGATTGCAGTGATAGAAGCTCAAGGGCCGGTATTAGAGAACATCAACCTTACAGCCACAGAGGTATGCAAGGCGCTGATGGATTTAGATGTTCATAAAGCTACAGGTCCTGATGACATATCCCCTCATGTGCTTAAAAAATGCGCAAACACAATATCAGTGGCACTAAGTATCATATTTAAGGAGTCATTGGAGTCGGGGGAGATTCCAAGATGCTGGAAACAAGCAAATGTGATACCTATCTTCAAAAAGGGAAGGAGGGATACGGCTCTGAACTATAGACCAGTTTCCTTGACCAGCATAGTTTGCAAAGTTATGGAGAAACTACTAAGGAAACATATCTCTCTTCACTTGGAATCCTTCAACTTTTTGTCAGTGAGGCAACATGGCTTCAGAGAAGGAAGATCAACAGTAACAAACTTATTAGAATTTTATGATGAGGTAAGCCAAATCTTACAGGAAAGAGAGGGTTGGGCAGATTGCATATTCCTAGACTTCCAGAAAGCGTTTGACACTGTTCCACATGGGAGACTTATTAGGAAGCTGCAATCAATGGCTAGAATAGGTGGAAATGTCTTGGAATGGATAAAAACTTACTTAGAAGGAAGGGAACAGAGGGTTAGAGTAAGACACTCAGTGTCTGAATGGAGAAGAGTTAGTAGTGGAGTTCCACAGGGTTCAGTTTTAGGGCCACTTTTGTTCCTTGTATATGTAAATGACCTACCAGAGTCTGTAAATTCATTCATGAATATGTTTGCAGATGATGCAAAGATTGTGAAGAAAGTAAAAAACGAGAACAATGGTAGAGAACTTCAGGAGGATCTAAATAATCTGCATGAGTGGTCAGAAAAGTGGCTAATGAAATTCAATACTTCAAAATGTAAGGTAATGAGAATGGGTACAAGTGCAAGAAGGCCCAAGCTTGACTACTCGGTGGCTGGAGTACAACTTCAGGAGACAGAAAATGAGAGAGATCTAGGAGTAAACATATTGGCAGATTTGTCTCCAGAAATACATATAAATGGCGTAGTAAGGGCAGCATATGCATTCTTATCAAATGTAAGGGTAGCCTTCAGGCACATGGACAAGGAAATGTTCAGAAATATTTATGTAACCTATGTGAGGCCAAAACTCGAATATGCAGCCCCCTTTTGGAATCCGCACTTGAAAAAGCACATAGCTAAGCTTGAAAAAGTTCAAAGACATGCCACGAAACTGGTGCCAGAAATACGCAATCTCGGTTATGATGAGAGGCTGAGGGAATTAGACTTGCCATCACTCGAAGCTAGAAGAGTAAGGGGGGATATGGTGACAGTCTTTAAATTCCTTCATGGTTATGATAGAGTGGATAGGGATCGATATTTCGATATGGCTGGCTCTAGAACTAGAGGTCATAGTTTGAAGCTTCGGAAGAAAACTTGTTTGCAGGATGTAAGGAAATACTTTTTCAGTGTAAGAGTAGTTGATAATTGGAATTCGCTAAGCGAGGAGGTAGTTAATGCTACCTCAATCCATAGTTTTAAGGACAGGTATGATAAGTATCACTAAGTCTAAAAATGGAACCGATCAGGAGACGGGAAGATACGAGCTTTGGGCTCTTTCCCGTAAACACAATTAGGTAATCACAATTAGGTAATCACACACACACACACACACACACACACACACACACACACACACACACACACACACACACACACACATATATATATATATATATATATATATATGAATCATTTTGCACCCCGACTGGGACTTGAACCTAGGACTTATAAATAATAAGTCAAGGTGCTACAAACTACACCACAGAAGGTTAAAAGGAATCAGACCTTATAGCTTATATCTGCTATACTTAGGAATGAACGCATTCTATATGAATGTCACTACGTACATATTACAGATTCCCCAACCTCACTCGTGGCTTCATTTTCGCATTTAGTTCAACTCCCTATCTCATTCGGGACCAAGAATAACCAAATAAGCACATTACATATGTGAAAACATGAATCAATATTTACCCCGACAGGGACTTGAACCTAGGACTTATAATTACTAAGTCAAGGCGCTACTAACTACACACCACAGAAGGTTAAAAGGAATCCAACCTTTTATAGCTTATATCTGCTATACTTAGGAATGAAAGCATTCTATCTGAATGCCACTATGTTCATATTACAGATTCCCCAACCTCACTTGTGGCTTCATTTTCGCATTTAATTCAATTCCCAATCTCATCCTGGCTATACAATAACCAATTAAGCACATTACATATGTGAAAACATGAATTTTTACCCCGACCGGGACTCGAACCTAGGACATATAATTACTAAGTCAAGGCGCTACCAACTACACACCACAGAAGGTTAAAAGGAATCCAACCTTTTATAGCTTATATCTGCTAAACTTAGGAATGAACGCATTCTATCTGAATGCCACTATGTTCATATTACAGATTCCCCAACCTCACTCGTGGCTTCATTTTCGCATTTAATACAATTCCCAATCTCATTCGGGCTATACAATAACTAATTAAGCATAGTACATATGTGAAAGGTTGGATTCCTTTCAACCTTCTGTGGTGTGTAGTTGTTAGCGCCTTGACTTAGGAATTATAAGTCCAAGGTTCGAGTCCCGGTCGGGGTAAAAAATTATTCATGTTTTCACATATGTAATGTGCTTAATTGGTTATTGTATAGCCCGAATGAGATTGGGAATTGAATTAAATGCGAAAATGAAGCTACGAGTGAGGTTGGGGAATCTGTAATATGAACATCGTGGTATTCAGATAGAATGCGTTCATTCCTAAGTAAAGCAGATATAAGCTATAAAAGGTTGGATTCCTTTTAACCTTCTGTGGTGTGTAGTTGGTAGCGCTTTGACTTAGTAATTATAAGTCCTAGGTTCGAGTTCCGGTCGGGGTAAAAAATGATGCATATATATATATATATATATATATATATATATATATATATATATATATATATATATATATATATATATATATATATTTTATATATATATATATATATATATATATATATATATATATATATATATATATATATGAAGAATACAAATAATTACTATTGGTCATAAAGTACTGTGGAACAGATTAAGAGCTTGCGTGTTTCGTCGACGTGGGTTGCTAAGTAACTCTCCGCAAGAAAATGTCATTAGTCTTAGCAGGCAAATCATCAATCAATGAAGCTAATTTGTATTTTTGAATATACTATTTCGACTGCATGCAAGATTTGCTTTAGGGAGCCCAACCAGTTTTCCAAAACAATGCGAAAGGTTATTCCAATGGCTTTACATAGCGATGATATGTCAGTATCGTTTGTTGCAAGGCGTTGTTTTATATGTTAACGTAAGGAGGAGTTTTTGATGCCATGAACACATTGGCATAAAGTATTCAAATTTGTCATTTACCGCTGTTTTGAAATCTTCAGACGATGCAATGGTTCTCAAACCAGGGGTAATTATCCCCGTGGGGATAATGGAGCCGTTTCTGGGGGATAATGAGGCACTTCTAAAATTAATAGTTCTTTGGAGTAAAATTCAGTAAACAGATAAATAATAATAATTAAATGAATGAATCATTTAATGAATTATTAATACAGAAGTAAATAAACTAATATTTAACATATATAATTATGCAAGATATACTCCTAACATTCGTTTTCTTCAATCAATTTAAGCCCGAAAGAAAATCCGAATGTCATGAATAGTCTTTATGATGTAACCGAGCAAAACATCAAGTACCAGCCATATAGGAGTGTAGGACATATATCAGGGAAGAATTCAGAATCTGAATTTCAGATCAAAGCTTAGCACGAGGGTCTGCCCCTCTCTTTTTTTATCTGTTACTTTATTTAATGTTCGTGCTTTTCCCACCAATTCCCTTATAGCCTTAATCCCGTCCCCCTTTTTCCCCTCCTATCCTATCCCATCCTAAAAAAAAAAAAAAAAAAAGGAGTGTAGGAGACAACTTTGATGATTGTTACGAACTCTCCACTGTCTCCAGTGAATGGTCTGCGATTGCTGGGGTAATTTTGCTTCTTGATTGTTCTTTTGACTGCAGTATTAAGGTGTAAGATAGGCATGTGCTGGTTTGTGCTGGAGGAGAATGGAGGCATGGTAGACTCGGTGGGGTAGAAGGAGACAAAGGACTTTATTTTTACTTGTACACCTATAAGGTAGGTTATTTAACATCTGCTTTTTATTTACTTTTGGTGAATAGAAAGGACCTGAAGCACTCTACGGCTCCTTCCTATAATTACCAGCAACATACAATACCATGTTTCCCATTAATAATGCAACAATTATGTCTTTATTTTCTATCAATTACCAAGGAAATAATTCTTTAATTTACAATTTTTCTCAAAAGAACATTGCTTTAATTTTTTGTCAAAGAAATTATGTCTGAATTCTTCATTTCTTAGAGAAATCTGATTTCTTACATATACAATGCATCTATTTGATGCATGGTATATATAAGAAATCACATTTCCCTAAGAAATGAAGAATTCAGACATAATTTCTTTGACAAAAATTAAAGCATTGATTAATGCAGGAATAATGTATATATTTATCCTTTGTGATAAAAGGAACAAAGCTCTAATTTTATTTTCTGTCAACGAAATAATGTCTACATTCTTTATTCCTTAATTTCCTTATATAAAATCCATTAATAATGAAATATTCCAATATCTTTATTTCCTTACATATCATATAACTGAAGAGGAATAGTGGGTAGGGGTAATAGTGATCTAATACAGCACTGTCAGGGGTAATGATATCAGAAAGTTTCAGAACCACCGGTCTATCAGATCAAGGAAATTAAAATTCTAATGTTTTTCCCATTTTTCTCTCTTTTTTTTTCTTATTAGTAGCTTTTTTAAATTGTAAAATGCAGGTAAATATCTTTTGGAAAACTAATTTTATTCATAAGAAGACAGAAGAGATAAAAAAATAAATAGGAACATATTTCCTACCATTGCATGGTCAAGTATGAAATCAGCTTTTTTCTAGGAATTATTCTATATAAAAAAATATATATATCGATTGCATATCTTTCTTCTAGAATAAAATATTAATACATGCTTGTATTTATGGATATTTCTTGAATATCTATAATAAATATACATATTGGCACTGCTGAAGCATATCAGATATTATAGGCTAATTATATCTTAATCAGTTATAAATATTATTTTTTGCTCCCCATACTGTGTCTTCTTTGATGTCGGCTACCCCATTACCAACTTTTAAGGGAAACAGCCTCGGTATGTGTGTG
>JAXCGZ010013480.1:60000-62500 GCA_037179515.1 Halocaridina rubra | reverse complement strand
ACGTAACAAATCTATTCTTCTAAATAGCAAATATGCAATTGTTAGAAATAAAAACTTTTTCTTTGCCTGAATATAACAGTTACTTCTGGTTTCAAACTAACCCCAATTACAGCGACTTCTGTAACCTCTCGATATCGCCCCACTCCAGGTCCCATGAAAATACATCTATTTCCTGAGAACTTAAAAAAAAAATTGAGTTAATTGTATCTCTTACAGTGTCATTATCTCTTGTTGTGGCTCTTATCATGTGATCAATGTAACGGATCTGAAACAATATATCAATTTTGAACAATAATTGGGTTCATGTCCATGACGGCCTCTCATCAAGGATTTTAAAGAATACTGCCTCAGATATGTAGTCAATGCTGTACCAGCTTTTATGAATCTACTTACTAATTTGCACATCTTTTATCTTGAAAGGATAAGCTTATTCAGCCCATCCAGATGAAAGTTTGAAATTAATTTCACTTTGTTATATGGCTGTAATAGCCTCCACTACTTATATTACTTGCTTCTGTTTCTAATGTTTCTTAACCGTAACTTCTAGTTCTCTTGCTTTACTCTCTGATCATCAACTAAGCCTCTGTAAAGCTAAAGAATTGCTGACATGCTTCCTTGCCTTATTCTGAAGATTCTTATGTGGTCCCCCTCAGTGATTAAAAATCTTTTGATAACGTGTATCATGGGGACTTAGTGGTCGAACTAATTTACCTTAACTTTACTCCAGTCGTTTCTAATATTTCGTTTTATTTCTGCTCCAGTCAAGGTCATCAATGAGCATCGACCCTATTTTTTTTTACTTAAGATCTTCCACAAGTTTCAAAACCCATTGATATGAAAGCTCGTAGGTTACAGGGCCGGTAGTAAAATATCATTAGCGTAAGCAGGGAAGGAACTTTACCAATTTCAGTTGCTATTTCGAAATCTCGTGCTCAACTTACTTCACACTCTAGATTTTTATAGAACGTCTACCTACAACAGAAAATTGACACCAGTGTCTCATTTTAAACGGTAAAAGTGTCAGAAATCCATTACGTTATTTAGCAAACTGTGTTAATACATACATACATACATACATATACACTGGCCGTTATCGCCCTTGTAAAAGGATGGTTGACTCAAACAACACACCCTTTCGCCAGAAAGCCCATTCACCTCATATCTCCCATTTTAGCATATTGGTAGTATAGGGTCAGCACAATTTCCCCACCATACTGTAGATAACCCACTGTGTATGCTGAGAGGCCACTAGCCATAGCTAGTTTACCTTAAACCCACCAAGATATCTTTATCTCCCTTTAATTATTCGTAATCTGTCTTTAATCTCTGTCTCTGGCATTCTCTCTTCCCAGTTCCACTGGCATATCATATGCACTCATTTAAACTTCTTCCATCTACCTCATTCTAGGTTTTCGTCTTGCCGAAACTCCTCTTACTTCTGTTCTCCACACTGTCTATACTTGTCGTTCCTCACTCAATATTTTCCATATATTAATAACACTGAACTGTTAGCATACAGTCTAAATTGGTAGGAAAAGCCCATTAAATAAAAAGTACTTATTAATTTCGTGACCTTAACTGGTCACCTTCTCAGAGTACATCTTATATATATATATATATATATATATATATATATATATATATATATATATATATATATATATATATATATATATATATATATATATATATATATATATATATATATATATACATATATATATATATATATATATATATATATATATATATATATATATATATATATATATATATATATATATATATATATATATATATATATATATATATATATATATATATATTCGTTGTTTTATTTGATGGGATTTTCCTACCATTTTCCATATGCTCAAGCTACTTCAACACTTAATGGTCTAACTTATCCAACTGTTTTCTTCAAATGTTCGTTCTTTGTCTCATTCATCATTTCTATCTCTACAGATTCTTAAACACCTATTAATCTCATCTCCGTTACATTTAATTTTATTTTCATCCTTTCTTGCAAAACCAAGTATTTTCTCCAAAAAAGGCCAACTGCACAATCTCTTTGTCATTTTAACATCCGCAACTTCTTAAGAAGTACTAACTTCTAATCTGAAGCATTTCGAGGTTACTCTATGTAAATACTTAATCAATCGCTGGATAATGGTTTTTCCTAAAGATCTAGGCCTTCTATTTTATGAAGGTGATTCCTAAAACTATTACTGCAGTCACTTATAGTAGAGTTCAGAATAGCTCTTTCACTTCTCGGGAAACTCTTGCAGACAAGAGGTAGGAAAAAAATATTTGGAAAAAGGGTGATTACTTTCTAATGCTTTAGTCTGGTCTATCATGATTAGCTAAGGGTTATAAATGATTCTATTATCACATGTCTTGAGTGTGTTTTAATTTGGCACCTGATTTCATATATATATTCTCTCAATGCATACACCTCTTAGCTATCAAGGTCTTTAGCTCCTTTTTACTCATCAGAGCTTTT
>JAXCGZ010013480.1:47500-55000 GCA_037179515.1 Halocaridina rubra | reverse complement strand
AATACAAAGATGTTTTGCATGAAAAGGGAAATATTTAGTTGAAAATTATTATTCTGGACTACAGGTAGTTCACTGCTATATTTAGTACACGTCGCATTCTTTAATAGCTTAGTATTTTCATATTACAATTACCAAAATCTGTGGTCAAAAAGCAATTAGTCCATTTATCTGTCAATTTAGGGAGCAGGGACATATGTTTCTCTTTGAGAAATGAAAAATACGTCAACTGGAGGTGAGTGAGAGATTCATAAAAATAGCGAGAGTTGTATGTTATGTCATTTCAGCTTTTAACATATCCTGAGGGAATTATTGGAGTTTACATTGGAAATGGCTCTGGGAATTGTTGTACCTCCGTGGTTAAACGCCAAAGTTGGGGAGCGACTACACAGCGTTCCAGTCCACTTAGGGACATTAGGAAGGGCATCCAGTCTTCATATCCCAGCTCCGATTTGTCTATATCCACTTCCATTCATGGGAACTAATTGTGACACATGAAATGTGTATTCGGAGATCGCCGTAGCGTGATGTTAGATATACTCTACTCGGGAGGTAACAGAGCAGCGATCGAGCCCACGCTAGGGCGTTAGAAATGGTTCATCCAGGATTAACTCTCCAGGTCCAATGCATATATATCGTAAAATAAGGGATATGGCTCTAGAATGCAACATTTACATAAATGCCAAGGGACTAGAACAATTTTCACATTGTTATTTGTTACCACATATCATACCATTTCACTACTTTGGTACTCTAAAGATGGTTCTAGTATAAGCCGCGAGCTCATACTATATCTTGAATATAGTATGAGTTATACTAATTTAAGATATAGTATGTGCTATACCGCCTCCTGGAAAATTTACTCCCCCCTCCCGATATCTGTCCCGATAACTGTCCCTGAACAATTTACCCCCAAAACAAGTACTTTTATTGATCATAATTACAAGAGTATTTTTTCCTTTGTTATCTTCAAGGTTAAGTTAGGTTTGGTTAGGATTGGTTTGGTTGAGTTATATCAAGCTAGGTAAGTAACACTATCATGATCAGTGATATCTTTAATTTTTTCGTTATCTTCAAGGTCAGCCTAGGTTAGATTAGATTACTTTAAATAACTTAACACTATAGATAACGAAAAATAAAAAAAAATACCATTTTAACTGAGATGAATAAAAGTACTTGAGTGGGGGGCAGTAGTCCTAGGGTCAATTATCCTAAGGGGATATTGTCCTGAAGCAGTTGTCAGAGGGCAACTGTCCTGGTAAAACTTTCCCGGAGGGAGTTGTATTAACACCATTTCTCTTCTATTTCACTCTTTTTGACACGAAGCATAAGCACATTCAGCTCTACTTAAGAAACTTTTACTTTCATTATGAGAATAGTTTGGAGGACATTAATGCAGTTATCAACTCTTAACTTCTGATAAAATTCTTTCATTACTATCCCCACAGATCAAATGGTGTACTCACTGAGTCTACTGAGTTGCCATGACCACCTACATTTAATATACTAGAAGGTTCTAACAAAGAGTAGCCTCACGAATCACTAACCTAAAAGAGGGTAATAAATAGGTTAATATGTAATCACTACAGCCTTGATTAAAACACAGTTCTTTGACCCCCTCTTGGATATTTTGATACTTGTAATGCTCTCGCTCTACGCAGCGAAAGATAGCACTGAAGATGCATGTTACACCACAGAGTAAGGATGGTAATGTCACCAATTTCTACGAGAATCTTATATATTAAAGATTTTTTCGTGAAAAAATTTTTGAATGATAAAAATGAGATTAAGAAGTAAGGGTTAATTAATGTTTTAAGATCACGATAACACAGCTTCTTATATGTTGGATATAGATCGTTCCCTGATAGAAGGTTGGAAAGGGAGCTTTACAGTTTGGATCCCTTCCTAAACAAGTTTTGGGATAACTAGTCCTTTGCTAAACATTAAGGTACAAATAAATGGAAAGAATATGTGCTCCAACTATATCATTTTAGAGGATGTGATATTTCGAGAAAATACTCAATAGAAAATGAAGGGACCGTCGTAGCTTAACCAGATAAGTGCTTGACTCGAGAGGTAGCGGACCCGTGCATGAGCCCACGGCGGGGGATAGGAAGGGCATCCACCACAAAACCCTGCCTGCAATCCGTCTGTGTCCACCCCAAAATGGGATATGATAGTGGCACATGAAAAAAAGAAAAAACAATAGAAACGGTAAGCTAAGTATTCCTTGATTACATGATAAATGTTTATTACATTACCATAAATGGAAACAAACGAGGGGAGTAAGAGACTAGTAACCTTAATATAAAGGAGCTATAAATAGTACCAATATATATAGATTTTGTCCTACAGACCGCTCTTTCCTAGTATTTTACTCTCACTTAAGATAACTTTTTACTGTATAACTAAAGATGTATTGACACACACACACACACACACACACATACATATATATATATATATATATATATATATATATATATATATATATATATATATATATATATATATATATATGTATGTATGTATGTATGTATGTATGTATGTATGTATGTATGTATGTATGTATGTATGTATGTATGTATGTATGTATGTATGTATGTATGTATGTATGTATGTATGTATGTATGCATGTATGTATGTATGTATGTATGTATGTATGTATGTATATATATATATATATATATATATATATATATATATATATATATATATATATATATATATATATATATATATATATATATATATATATGTATATATATATATATATATATATATATATATATATATATATATATATATATATATATATATATATATATATATATATATATATATATATATATATATATATATATATATATATATATATATATATATATATATATATATATATATATATATATATATATATATATATATATATATATATATTTATTATATATATATATATATATATATATATATATATATATATATATATATATATATATATTAAATAAACACATTAACACATGTGAAACCATGAGCCATATTTTACCCCTGTCCTGGACTCGAACCTAAGACAAAATTACTGTGCCAAGGCACTACCAACTACACCACAGACGGTCAAAGAAAGATACCAACCTCAAAGCTACTGCTTTGATAGGAATGAGAACATTCTTTCTGAATGCCCCGTTGTTCATATTACAGCCACTCCCAACCTCACGCATGGCTTAATTTTCGCATTTAATTTAAATCTCATTCTACATAGGTATCAATAATAATCAAATAAACACAGTAGCATATGTGAAAACATGAATCATTTTTTACCCCTGTCCGGAACTGGAAAATAAGACATAATTATTGTGCCAGACGCTACCAACTACACCACTGAAGGTATAAGAAAGAAGCCAACTTCAAAGCTAGTACTTTGCTAGGGATGAACGCATTCTTTCTGAATGCATTTTTGTTCATATAGGAACATCTCCAAACCTTACTCGTGGCTTCACTTTTGCATTTAATTCAAATCTCATTCTATATAGTTATCAATAATAATCATATAAACACATTAACATATGGGAAAACATGAACCGTATTTTTCCACTGACCGGGACTCGAACCTAAGACACAAAAGTATTGTGCCAAGATGCTGTCAAATACACCACAGAAGGTCTAAGAAAGAAGCCAATCCTAAAGCTACTGGTTTGCTAGGAATGAATGCATTTTTTCTAAATATTTTTTTTTTCATATTACAGCTGCTCCCAACCTCACTCGTGGCTCCGTTTTTACATTTAATTCAAATCCCAATCTATATTGGCATCAATACTAATCAAATTATATTTGCTCCACCTCGATAAATCCCTCCTACTCAGCACTGCCTTTGGCCCTTTGAGTATTCCCCGCCGTGAGGATTTGCGTAACTTCCTTGATTTTCCATGGGATGACTTTTGCTTTCGGTCCCGTAACCCTGATCAAGTAGCCCTAAATGTTATCGAGATCATAACCTCGGGAATGGAGGCGTATATCTCCTGTCTTAAAAATATTTCTCCCCCTAATTCTTGATTTGACCGTGCCTGCCCCATGCCTATACAGGCCAGGGATCGGGCACACCGGTCGTACTAAGCCTCTCCTTCTGATATAGCTCGTTCTGCTTCTATTGTAGCTAAGAATTGCTGTACTGCTCAGATTCGACGGTCTAAGTATATCTATATAAGAAGGAAAGTTGATGACCTTAACTCCTTTCCCACTGACAAATGTTTCTGGTCCTTAACCAAAGACCTCTCCAAAAACTTCTGTAACTCAAGCTTTCCTCCTCATTCGTTCTGATGATTCTATAGCTTGCTCTCCCACTGACATAGCCACTCTCTTTGGCTCTCATTTTTCTACCAACTGTTCCGTGGAAAATTCCAGCGCACCTGTCCCTCATCCTTTACCCCTTTCTAACCCTAAGCCCTCCCTTATTCTTTCTTCAGGCAAAATTCATAAGGTTCTTCGCTCACTAAAGACGAACACGGCATCTAGTCCCGACAGTATCCCTGCAAGGTGCCTTAAGGAGTTTGCAGATAAACTGACTCCGTGCTTTGCCGTCTTTTTCGCCTCATTTTGTCAACCAGTATTTATCCTTCATTTTAGAAGCATACTCTTGTGCAACCTGTTCCTAAGAAGGGTGATTTACTCTGTTACTTCAAACTACCGGTCTATTGCCATAACCTCTTCTATCGCTAAAGTTTTCAAAATTTTGCTCAATGCTCACTTTTTGGAACGTCTTGAATCTAACCCACTAATCTCTTATCACCAGCACGGCTTCCGCTGGGCAAGATTCACTTGTGACCTCTTGTCCTATCTTTCTCATATATAGTCTTCTTCTCTGAGTAACTATGGGAAATCTTTCATCGTCACCCTCTGATATCGCTAAGGCTTTTGACAGAGTGTGGCGGAAGGCTCTGTTGGCCAAACTCCCAGGCAGTGACTTTACCCCATCTCTCTGTTCTCTGATTTCCAGTTTTCATTCTGACTGTTTTATATCTGTGGTTGTTGACGGTGAAACATCTAGCCCATTCTCTGCTACCAGTGGCGTTCCACAGGGTTCTGCTCTTTCACCTACTCTGTTCCTTGTTTTAGCCCCCATCTTCCTCTCTTCTACACGCATTTGGCAACGATTCTACCCTTCATCTTTTCTCTGCAATATATTCATAGCCTTTATTTGCTACTCGTAATCAGTCTCATATCACTCTCTTTTACTCTCAACTACGATTTGCAGAGGGTATCTGAGTGGAGCAACCAATATTTAGTTGGAGTTAATGAATCCAAGACACAGTTTCTGGATATCTCTTTATTTTTTTCTCCTCCTAATAACCCTATTGTCCTCGAAATAAACGAAATTTACCCTCTCAGTGCTATCAACATATTAGAAACTCATATAGCCTTTAACTTGTCTTGGAAGAATCACATAATGCAAATTTCTAAATCTGTATCCAAAAACTTGTGGGTTCTGTTTTGTTTCGCCATTACTTTAACTCTTTGCAGTTTCTTAAAATCTATATAGGTATTGTCCATCCCTGCTTAAAATACTGCTCGCACATCTAAGGGTGCTTTTCTTTGATAGGGTTGAATTTAAGGCAGCCAGACTCATTAATGACTTTTCTTCTAATCTGAATTCTCTTTCTCTTCTCTGTAAGGCATCACCCTTTTCTCTTTTCTATCGCTACTACTTCCATCGCTGCTTTGATGAGTTGGCAGGTTGTGTCGCTCCTGCACAGCCGAGGCTGCGAAACACTCCAAGCGGCATCGTTTTACAGGTACCGTGAGGATATTTGTAGCTTGTATATTGGTCAGTACAGTGTCTGCTTTTTCCCATATACCTCCAGACTCTAGAACTCTTTTCCTCTTTGTCTTTCCTAATTCTTATTACCTATCTTCCTTCAAAAAGCTGATCTATCGTCATCTCATTGTCTAATCCTGCTATATCTAGGTCCTCAATACTTTGACAAAGTTTGCAGTCTGTCCTTTTCTATTGTGTATCGTTACCTCATCTCTTCCTTGTCCATAACTTTTTTCTTTTCATTTGTCTTAATGTTTTCTTTGTGACTGGGCCTTTATTTTTAAGGGGAGTTTTTTTTTTACCTGTCCCGGTGACACACTCATATAAAAATGAAATAAAATACACACATGAATTATATCTACCCCTGACAGGGACTCTAACCTAAAGCACATAAAATATGATTCATGTTTTCAGATATGTTAATGTGTTTATTTGATTACTATTGATGCTTATGTAGACTGGAATTGGAATTAAATACGAAAACAAAGCCATGAGTGAGGTTGGAAGATGATATAATATGAACAAAAAGACATTCAGAGAGAATGCGTTCATTCCTAGCAAAACAGAAGCTTTGAGGTTGGCTTCTTTCTTAGACCTTCTGTTGTGTAGTTGGCAGAGCTTTTCCACAGTATTATGTCATAGGTTCGAGACCCGGTCAGAGGTAAAATATGATTCATTTTTTTGACCATTGTAATGTGTTGATTTAATTATTAATGATGTCTATACAAAATGAGATTTGAATCAAAAGCGAAAACGAAGCCACGAGAGAGGTTGGGAGAGTTGTGATATGTACAAAAGGTATTCAGAAAGAATGCGTTTATTCTTAGCAAAGCAGTAGCTATGAGGTTAACTTCTTTCTTAGACCTTCTTACACTTTCTTAGACATTCATAAAAAAAATTTATTCATGTTTTCACATAGGTTAATGTGGTTATTTGATTATTGATGCCTATATAGATTTGGATTTGAATTAAATAAGGATACGAAGCCACGAGAGAGGCTTGGAGAAGCTATAATATGAAAAAAAAGGCATTCAGAGAGAATGAATTCATTCCTAGCAAAGCAGTAGCTTTGAGGTTGGTTTCTTTTTTATACCTTCTGTGGTGTAGTTGTTAGTGCCTTGAAACAATAATTATGTGTCTCAGGTTTGAGTCCTGATCAGAGTGAAGTCTAATTCGTGTTTTCACATACGTTTTTGTGTTTACTTGATTATTAATGATGCCTGCATAGATTTGGATTTGAATTAAATGCGAAAACGAAGCCACGAGTGAGGTTGGAAGAAGCTGTAATATGAACATAAAATCAGTTAGAAAGCATGCTGTCATTCATAGCGAGGCAGTAGCCCTGAAGTTGGCTTCCTTCTTAGACCTTCTGTGGTGTAGTTGGTACCGCCATGGCTCTGTAATTATGTGCCTTACGCTCGAGTCCTGGTCAGGCGTAAAGTATGATTCATGTTTTTACATATGGTAATGTGTTATTTTTTATAATAGTTGATACCTGTATAGACTGGGATTTGAATTAAATGAAAAAACAAAACCATGAGTGAGGTTGGGAGAAGCTGTAATATGAACAATGAGATATTTTTAAAGAATGCACTCATTCCTATAAGAACATGTGGCTTTGAGGTTGGCTTCTCTCTTAAACCTTCTGTGGCATGGTTGGTATAGAATTGGCACAGTAATTATGTGTCTTAGGT
>JAXCGZ010013480.1:37500-40000 GCA_037179515.1 Halocaridina rubra | reverse complement strand
AGTAATCCATAGCAGTAAGACAAGAAAATTTGCATCATTAAAGGGATACATATGAACCTACAAATATATAAATAACTCTCTTGGAAAATGTCATCTGCCTGCAGTAAATGAATCACAAGCGTTCAATGCAGAGTTTGTTCAACAAGAAGTAGAAGTATGGGCTAAATAGGCTCCATAAATAACTGAAATACAAAAAACTTAACCTCACCTCTGTTCTGAAACATAAGTGGAACTGCTTATCAAGAAAAACAATCCAACCACTTGCAAGCCAAAGTAGAGATAAATTCAATCTAGGTCTGTCAAAAGAGTACATATGCACCTACACTGAGAGGAAGGTGCTTATTTTACCACTTAGATTAGGAGATCTGGAATTAATCAACCTTGAAAACAAAACTCTGAATACTGAAACTCAATATGACTGAGTTTTTCAATGACATGTTATATACAAGTACAAAACACAGAAGAAGATTATTAATGACAAGTGATATCCAAGATGTAAGAAGTCAGATATACAAAAGTCGCCACTGATTGGTATCACAAGTATGATCCAATATGTCAGAATGCTTCAAATGGCTTTGGATGTTGGAGCCTCTAACTGGATCACGTATGTAATTATCAAGCCAAAAACCGACCTATGCTCAAATAGAGACCCTTCTGATGAAAATTATGGTATCTTATGCCTTAAAGGAGGATTTGCGTGCTTACAAAACTTCTAGGACACAACTGCTAAAATAATGAAGAAAATCTGATAGGATGTAGCTGTTGAGCCTGTCTTTCAGCGACTTAAAGGAGAGGCAAAGGCTCAAAACACAGCTAGGAAGTCTAGCAAGATGTGGGTTGACGTAAGATCGAGAGGAAGTTGGACAAGAGATCATGGGGCTCTTATTAATATTTGAATTTTTAACCTACTGACATCAAACCTTACTATCAAGGACTTGACAATGTTCACATTAAGATTGAAAAGGATAAAATTCGAAAGTATCCCGAGCAAATTTTTAACATCGAACAAGTTTCATTCATTCCTTGGATATTTCTGACATCGGAAGGGGGTGGAAAGGATTCCAATACACAGTCTTCTATTCGACAGCTGCAGAATTCATGACAGAGGAAACTCAAGAATTCAGCTGTTCTGTAGTGCATGGCTATCATGGGAATTATTTTTTCTTTGTTAAAGTCTGTACAGCTTTGCATCTGTGGGACAAAGTCATACATTAGCGTGGAAAATGTAAAGTATCTAAACTATTAGAATGTAGATATTTGAAAATAGAATAAATATAGAACATAAAAGTAAAATATTCATTAAAAGAGTCTGTGCTATTCTCTTCAGAGTCAAAGAATTTCAAAGCAAATAGCCATTTCAGCATGCTATTCAATATATGATTCGGTGGTTCCTTCAATTTTGTATTATCATATTTGTAGTAATTAGTAGTTTCAGTATCTGCTAGTAATGACAGCTGCTGTACGAAAGAGTACATACAAATTTTGCAATATTAAGCAGCTAACAGTAGTAGTAGCGAAAGAACAAGTAAGAGTTATTTTCTTTACTTACGGAAGAGAAAAAGCTAGTTCCTCAATGGTCATTAAATATCCCAATGCGGAAGCCATTACAATAAAGTTTTCAATGTACAGCACACAACGAGCAATTTGGCTCACTTATTGTAGATTATGTTAGGCTTGCGGGATTTTCAATTCGAATAGTGCACAGAGTTCAAACAAAGATTTACTTTGTTGGCGGCATACAAAGATATCGTGGGGGATATTACACAGAACCGCGTCAGATGGGTTTATGAAATCCATTTGTGTGTCTAGATAACTAACAATATGGTATCCTAGGTTTGCACTGTTTAAGAAATTGGGCCTAAGTCTACAGACTAAAAACGATGCAGATATTTCCCTCGAGCTTTAGCTGTTAAAGAAAATTATTGTGAAAATAGGTTGTTTCTTTTTGTACCCTTTGAACTCTCATTATTGTACTATGTCGTTTTTTCTGATCCTTTGGTGCTGATCTTTCTCTCCTTTTTCTATCTGCCTTAGCTTTCACCCTACTGTCCACTGACTCCTGTCGTTTGCCACTCTCCTTCAGATCATTATTAGCATCAATATGGTCATTAACTCTTCCTAGCAACCAATTGACAACTACAAGATATTGATCACTGTATGATAAAAAGCCAGATTTACCCTTTTGCATCTAGATTTAAACTTTCCCTGAGGTGAAGACTTGATATTCACTTATGAAATAAATGGATCAGGTAAAGATTGGTGACCCTAACACATGAAATAGTCCCGTAAGCTCTTAGGTTACGTTTGGAGAGATTAGGGTAATGTTTAACCTAACCTACTATTAACGGTGTTATTTCATGGCCTGGGATCACTAATCTTTATCTGATAAAAATAGATTATATGATTTACTCTCTCGTCAACTTATAATGACGTACAAGATCCATTTTGTATGAAAACATAATTATGATTTAATAATTGTTCCGGTTTTACGTCACGGACT
>JAXCGZ010013480.1:12500-15000 GCA_037179515.1 Halocaridina rubra | reverse complement strand
AGAAACAATATAAACAGAAAACAATACAATCCCTCTGCAATATGACATTTTTCCAAAGCAAATAGAAAGAATTGCATGTCAAGTTAAACTATATATGGCAAGGCTGCTTTGTATGTGATGATTCATGCAACTATAAGTCTCTTTGAAATTATACAGATGGTGCACAGTGAGCATTCACCCGTGTAAACTGCTCACTATCCAAAATCGTGAGGAGGGTCGGCAAGTAGAACACAGGAACAAAAAGACGATTCTGGTGAAAATGGATCTTAACTGGAGAGGAATCGTCATCGTCCAGATGGACAATTTTAGAACCTTGTGAGCCACGCCGTTTTTGAGTTTTGTGTCATTATTAGGCTTTTTTCACACGACGCCACCATGGTGGTGCCACCATATCCTGAGTCAAATATAACCGTTTAGACGTGGCCGTCGCGGACACGTCTAAATGGTTACACGACGCCACATAGGTGGCGTCGTGTGAAGGGAGCCTAAATCGCCATTCTGGAGGTGGACATAGACAGACTGTATCTGGGGAATTAATGCTCGATGCCCTTCCTAACACACCGCGATGGGTTTGATTGCGAGTGTGTCACCTCCAGAGTAGTCTCCAAACCACATGACAGCACCCAGGTTAGAATTTAGTGTGTACTATGGCTGAAGACCATTCCAGTTTGTCTCATTAATAACTACAATTTCGCTCGATCTCGTTTTATGCATGACACTTGAAACTAATCAAGAACATTCAAAGACGAAGGTGGCCACATATGGATGCCTTTAAAGAAAAGCATTCTGATTAATATCTTAGAGGAAATAAGCTACTGAGAGTAATTGTTAACAATAACTCATAAACAGAAATTGTAAATAAATATGAAAAGGTTTGTCATATACGTCCTTTGTATGTCTAAACAATGAAACGAAATAATCTACATAATTGTATATAGAGCCAAACAACGAGAGAGTTTACCTTGGACCCCCAATTTCAATGACGGGGGTTGAAGTCCTCGCCCCCATGGTGTTAGGATAGGGTGAGGAGTGGGGGGAACGAGTTAGTAGAGGTAAGCTGTAATGTTATTCGTTGATAGAGAGCTTTATAAGGGTCAAATACGACGAGTGACGTCGTCGACTCTAAATGTTTACCGGCTGCGTCACGACTCTCACCTTGGATACCACACTACCACCACCACCACACCTACTTCGCTCGCGCTCAAAGTTAGGAAGTAGAAGTACAACTTATCGTACCACTTCTGTCGCATTGTTTATTTCTTTCTTTTTGTATTCCTATGAATACTTTTCTAACGTATGTACTACGGTGCATATAAAGATTCTTAAAAGATGTTTATTTGGGATGGAGGGTAGGTCTTTAACTACGAATAATTCATCATAATACGTAGTTTAGAAGAAATTTTTCTATGCCCTTGTTATCCATTTACTTATTGGCTACCAACATGATGGGGGTGACAAGCACAACGGAAATATGTATATATTTCATATATTCCACGCTGAATACGAATTTCACTTATAGATTAATGTATCACAATCTTTGGCATAATATCTTGGAACGGTTGAGCAAGTGTCAAAATTTATACACATGACATCAGGAATTCACAGCAACAAAATTTCCAAATATAACAGACTTTTCCGGAACCACTCACATATGTCATTCTTAATTACCTTACATCAGATTCAGATAATGTAAGCAATGTAAAACATATTTTAATTGTTTTCCGAAAGAATTCCAATTAATGGTATAAAATGGTAAGGCACTGCGGTGTATGACCCTCTTTTTTTTCTTTTTTGGCACTTGAGTGTTAAAGAACAAGAGCACACGTGTGAGTGTTTCGACTACCAGGTACTGACTGAGTTCTGTACAGTGAATAGGCACTCGCCTGTGAACTGTTACACAGTGCCGCAATCATACGCACTCTCCCCTTTTCACGATTTCCATAGTATGGTCTATGAATCATTGTTAGAAATATTACCCAAAATGGTTTGTGTACTCAGTAGTGATTTCCTGGCTAACTGCGTAAGTTTCCTTTGAACAGTTTAGGCGGGACCTGTGAGCTGAGAAAGTTTCGTGTCCTACACACACACCGGAACAAGAAGAAGAAAAGACTTTATTTCCATTTCTAAAGAAGAGCAAGAACTTACTGGAATTCCATTCAACTGTCCATGCTTGCACTGAGCTAAGGCCTCTTGTCCACTGTATATCTACATATATGTACGTCCGCATATGCATATGTTTACATATACACAGACAGACATCATTTTTTATAATTAACTGGTTATTAATAACGGGCCATTATGGTGTAAAATATATTAATTTCTTATTTATTTTGTCGAACCCTATTCCGGAATATAGTTCTTGTTTCTCTGTTGTTGTTGTTGTTGTTTTTTTTTCTTTTTACTAGTGTGACACCAGGACAGGCCAGAGAAAAGAAACTAAATCTGCCCTCATCGGGCCTGGGCACGAAGAAAACAAAGTAAAGACAAACGGAGATGGAGA
>JAXCGZ010013480.1:0-5000 GCA_037179515.1 Halocaridina rubra | reverse complement strand
ATGAAAAATGTTGAAAAATACTGTTATTAGTTTACAAATGTTTAAAGTTCGTAAAGGTCCTACGACAGACTTCAGCGTTGCATTGAGCATCAAGTAAAGCATTTTCAACACAGTAGTGCTTAATGAGGCAATACTTATATTTGTTCTTACTTCATGCAGTTGCTTTACGTTGTTTTAATGGAGTAATATTTGTAATTTAATGTGAAGTACTGTCACTGATTTATATTGTTAAATATATATATATATATATATATATATATATATATATATATATATATATATATATATATATATATATATATATATATATATATATATATATTATATATATGTACACATATATATATATATATATATATATATATATATATATATATATATATATATATATATGTATGTATGTATGTATGTATGTATGTATATATATATATATATATATATATATATATATATATATATATATATATATATATATATATATATATATATATATATATGTATGTATGTATGTATGTATATATATATATATATAAATATATATATATATATATATATATATATATATATATATATATATATATATATATATATATATATATATATATATATATATATATATATATATATATATACATATATATATATATATATATATATATATATATATATATATATATATATATATATATATATATATATATATATATATATATATATATGTATGTATGTATGTATGCATGTATGTATGTATATATATATATATATATATATATATATATATATATATATATATATATATATATATATGTATGTATGTATGCATGCATGTATGTATGTATATATATATATATATATATATATATATATATATATATATATATATATATATATATATATATATATATATATATAAGTACAAACTGTTAGCATACAGCATTAAATAGTAAGGAAGCCCATCAGTGAAACAAAACTTATAAAACAATGCTATATTTCGGATCCTAACTGGATCCCTTCTCAAGCACAGTTGTGCTTGAGAAGGGATCTAGTTAGGATCCGAAATATAGCATTGTTTTATAAGTTTTGTTTCACTGATGGGCTTCCTTACTATATATATATATATATATATATATATATATATATATATATATATATATATATATATATATATATATATATATATATATATATATATATATATATATATATATATATATATATATATATATATATATATATATATATATATATATATATATATCTTCTCGTCTCCTCATCGGTTCCATTTTGCTCTCAGTGATACTTATCATACCTGTCCTTAACTCTATGTATTGATTT
Organism: Halocaridina rubra; assembly: GCA_037179515.1. Lineage (NCBI taxonomy): Eukaryota > Metazoa > Arthropoda > Malacostraca > Decapoda > Atyidae > Halocaridina > Halocaridina rubra. Next base: position 3,665 of record JAXCGZ010013480.1, on the reverse strand, counting down.
AGCATTAACTACCTCCTCGCTTAGCGAATTCAAATTATCAACTAATATTACACTAAAAAAAGTACTTCCTTACATCCTGCAAAGAAGTTTTCTTACGAAGCTTCAAACTATGACCTTTAATTCTAGAGCCAGCCATATCAAAATATCGATCCCTCTCCACTCTATCATAACCATGAAGAGATTTAAAGACTGTCATCATATCCCCCCCTCAATCTTCTAGCTTCGAGTGATGGTAAGTCTAATTCCCTCAGCCTCTCATCATAACTGAGATTGCGTAATTCTGGCACCAGTTTCGTGGCATGTCTTTGAACTTTTTCAAGCTTAGCTACGTGTTTTTTCGGGTTCGGATTCCAAAAGGGGGCTACATAGTCAAGTTTTGGCCTCACATAGATTACATAAATATTTCTGAACATTTCCTTGTCCATGTGCCTGAAGGCTACCCTTACTTTGCTAAGAAGGCATATGCTGCCCTTATTATGCCATTTATGTGCATTTCTGGAGACAAATCGGCCAGTATGTTTACTCCTAGATCTCTCTCATTTTCTGTCTCTTGAAGTTGTACTCCTGCCACAGAGTAGTCAAGCTTGGACCTTCTTGCACTTGTACCCATTCTCATTACCTTACATTTTGAAGTATTGAATTTCATTAGCCACTTTTCTGACCACTCATGCAGACTCTTTAGATCTTCCTGGACTTCTCTACCATTGTTCTTGTTTCTTACTTTCTTCACAATCTTTGCATCATCTGCAAACATAATCATGAATCAATTTACAGATTCTGGTAGGTCGTTTACATATACAAGGAACAAAAGTGGCCCTAAAACTGAACCCTGTGGAACTCTACTACTAACTCTTCTCCATTCAGACACTGAGAGTCTTACTCTAACCCTCTGTTCCCTTCCTTCTAAGTAAGTGTTTATCCATTCCAAGACATTTCCATCTATTCTAGCCATTGCTTGCAGCTTCCTAATAAGTCTCCCGTGTGGGACAGTGTCAAATGCTTTCTGGAAGTCTAGGAATATGCAATCTGCCCAGCCATCTTTTTCCTGTAAGATTCGGCTTACCTCATCATAAAATTCTAATAAGTTTGTTACTGTTGATCTACCTTCTCTGAAGCCATGTTGTCTCACTGAAAAAAAGTTTAAGGATTCCAAGTGAAGAGAGTTATGTTTCCTTAGTAGTTTCTTCATAGCTTTGCAGACTATGCTGGTCAAGGAAACTGGTCTACAGTTTAGAGCCGTATCCCTCCTTCCCTTTTTGAAGATAGGTATCACATTCGCTTTCTTCCAGCATCTTGGAATCTCCCCTGACTCCAGTGACTTTTTAAATATGATACTTAGTGCCACTGATATTGAGTTTGCGCATTTTTTAAGTACATGAGGGGATATATCATCAGGACCTGCAGCTTTATGGACGTCTAACTCCATCAGCACTTTGTATACCTCTGTGGCTGAAAGGATGATGTTCTCTAATACTGGCCCATGAGCTTCTATCTCTGCAATCTAAGGGGGTGGGGTATTATCTACTGTAAATACTGACTGAAACTCCTTGTTCAATTCTTTGCAGATCTCTTCATCCGTCTCAGTGATGCTTCCATTCGCTCTCCTAAGCCTTAAAACCTGTTGTTTTACCTTCACTTATCCTCTGATAAAGCTGTGGAAAAGCTTGAGATTTTTTTAGACTTCCTGGTGATGTCCCTTTCATAGTCTCCCTCTGCCTCTCTTGTTTTACTTAGGTAATCATTTCTTGCTCTTTTGTAGGTTTGCCAAGCATTTATGTTATTTCTCCTCCTATACCTTTTCCAGCATTTGTCTCTCCACTCCCTAGCTCTTTTACACTCATTATCGAACCATTTCTCTCTGGCATGAATTACTCCTACTTTGGTGACAGGTATGCAGCAGTCTTCAATCTTTCCTTATTTCTCACAAAAGATGTACATTTCTTGTACCGATTTGTTGTAAAATAAGGTCCTCCAGTCAATAACTGCAAAAAGCTCATTCCTTTTGATGTAATCACCTTTCGGATAATTCCTCCTCATGTGTGTGTGTGTTTATACATACAGACACACCCACCAATATATATATTATATATATATATATATATATATATATATATATATATATATATATATATATATATATATATATATATATATATATACATATATATATATATATATATATATATATATATATATATATATATATATATATATATATATATATATATATATATATATATATATGAAACATATCTTGTGCCTGGCAGGGATCCAAACCTAATTAGACACTACCCACTACATAGCCGAAAAACTTAAAAGATGATGCCAGCCTCTCAGCATATTGTTAAGCTAAGAAATGAAAGCATTCTTCAGAATGTTTTTTTTTTCACAACTTCCCATCTTCACCCGTGGGTTAGTTTTCACAGTCAATTCAAATCTCCTGCCTTATAGGCATTACTAATGATCAAATAAGCACAATAAAATATGTAACATATTTTGCCTTTGGCCTTGATTCAAACATAACATATGATCAGCGTACCAAGCCGCTACCAACTACACCACCATATTTTAAAAAATGCTCTAATATTAGTGTCTTAGGTTCGAATTCCGGCCAGGGGCAAAAGATGTTTCATGTTTTCATATATGTTATTGTATTTATATGATCATTATTGGTGCCTATATAGAATGGGACTCGAATTAAATGCGAAAACGAAGCTACGAGTGAGGTTGGGAAGAAGTTGTAATATGATATAATTCATAGATAAAGGTTGAATAAATGAACACGTAAATAATTAAGAAAATAAATGAATAAATGAATAAAAATGAATAAATGTATGAATCAATAGATAAATACTTGAGTAAATAAGAAAATAAAAAAATAAATAGATAAATTTATACAAAATAAACAAAAATAAATATAAATCACGCATAGTTTGCAGATTCCTAGTAATAAGGTCATGGAGGGAAGGGAAGGGTCATCAAACTTCATCTAATATGCTCCGATTAATTACTTGTCCCTCTCAGCCAAACACGAAAATACTTGGCCTATATCTTTGCCTTGTGGGTCTCTCTCTCTCTCTCTCTCTCTCTCTCTCTCTCTCTCTCTCTCTCTCTCTCTCTCTCTCTCTCTCTCTCTCTCTCTCTCTCTCTCTCTCTCTCTCTCTCTTCTTTCTTTTATTGAGGAGTATCTTTTACTATGGATAGATTTTAATCTTATTTAACCGGTTATATCAATAAAGAAGCTTTATTGCACGGAATTTATGATTTGAATAAAAACTTTCTTTCCAAGCTTTGACTGAAAATTAGAGTTTTTTTTATCAGCTGCTCTTCTCCTTTGCACATGGGATCGATATTTTTCACAATTTTCTTGGCGTCTTTTATTTTAATTTAACATTTTACGACTGGATGGACTTATTGCATAATCATTTCATTGTTCCGGGCTTAAGTCCGGCACTATGATTAGCTGGCTTGCTTCCCCAATGACTAGAGTAAGGGATGCTAAACAAATCCTAGAATACATTGAAGGTTCTGATTATGACAAATATACTTACTTGCAATTTGGACAAACATAGGAAAGTTGATCTTTTATCGCTAGAAAAAATGAAAAGCTAAGGTTGAGAAATCTATGTTCCTAAACGACTACATATAAATAAATAAATTTGTGT
>JAXCGZ010013479.1:0-93418 GCA_037179515.1 Halocaridina rubra | reverse complement strand
TATATATATAATCTTGAGATATCCCAAAGTTTTGAATACAGCTAAGGTTAAAAAGGTCTGCTTTGATATGCCTTACCATATATACAGAAACCTCAAAACAGTTTACTATATATTGTTTCCTATTTAGTTAGATGTCTAATTAAATATGCCAATAGCTGTCATTTTTTTTTATCTCTATGCATCTCATCAACACTTTTATCTCTCTTGTGGAGGCATAAATAATATAATATTGAGTCGTTCTCAACAAACGAGCCATATAGTTTCAGCCACATGTTCTCTTACGTTATCCATTTCAAAAGCTCTACAGCCAGTAGGACTATTCCCCAGCTAACTGGGTTTTTAGGAAAAAAAAAAAAGAATCCTCTTGTCAATCAATCTCTCTAGGGTGGAGTGAAAAGTCATTAGAATTAAAAATTCTAATAGCTGGTGATTTTTTTCTGACTTTTCATGTCTACTACTTTTTTTTTTATATCAGGTAGACTGGACAATATATATATATTTTTCAGACGATTGTTAGTGTATGTCTTTAAGGTTTTTAATTCAGTGATAATGCTATGCTTAGTTCTGATGCCTTTTTACTTCATGTCAATGCTCCCGCTGGTAGGTGTGGTTGTTTATTAGTAGAAACCCTGTTTCATCCTTCATAACTATATTTTTGTTTTATGGCTTCGTATTAAAAGAAAATGTGTAAATAACAACTTTACATTGCTTAATTATAATAAGACACAACGATTGAAGTATAATATTTGGCATAGCATGAAATGCTAAGAAAAATTGACAATAGTGGAAAACATACGCAGAGATAATACCTTCTTGCCCGGACCTGTCTTATACCATGTTGGATATGGCAGTATATGCTAAACAAAGGAGTTTTCCACAATGGGTTATAGTTATCAACTGTGTGAATTCTGTAAGGTCCACTCCATGAATGTCACATATTTCTGAGATCCAGGGAGATTAACAGCTTTCAGAAGTTTTGGAGAGACTTCAGGTATTCGCAAGGTCAAGCAGTGATCAACCTTGTATTAGTAAATAGAGAAAAAAGTATATTATATGTTCTATTTCCTTCTAAGAAGTCTGGAATTCCCCTTCCTCCTAATGTGTAATACCTTGAGGGGATGCGTTGAAACAAACATAAAAAAGACGCTCTGAGGATGGAAATATATATTTTTTGCAAGTTTCAATGCAGCTCGTCAACGATCATCCCCATGTCCCCTATTTATTGCTTGGAAGGTTAGTTATAGTCTCGTGAGATTAAATGATGGGCATTACTTAGGTAAAAGGTGAAGGAACGAGAGTATATTTCTCTGAACTCTCCGTGAGGTGGGGCATAACCCCAATAACGAGTAGAGCCTGTAAAACAGCTCATTAAACAAGAGCGTGTGCCTGGAACTATGTTTGGACTCTATTTTCAGTGTGACTTAATTCCAATTTTGCAACACTCAACTAGAGAGAAAGACTTGACGAAATGCATAGATACTCAGAAAAATAAGTTTTTCCTTCCTCAAAGGACCAATCTATCTATCTATATACATGAACCATTTTCCCCCTTATAAGGATAGTGGCTGAGTCTAGGCAAAATACTCTGACTCTTTGGGAAGAGAAAATACAAAGAAGGGATTCTCAGTCCCCTCACTCCCCAAAGCACCTATACTATTATGATTTTGTTACCAGCTTGAATCTGTACCATAATTCCATAATATTTCTGTAATTTGCCATGATTTTATAATTAAGTATTTCCAATATATTTAAATTGCTTTAATATATATTTCTGAAATATTACAGCAGCAATAATAAAAGAATAAAACAATAATATGCAACCTTTCATTATAGAATATTTATATGCATTAAAGATCATGATAAGCAATACATAAATAACTTGGTGCAATTATTATGTTTTTTAAATCTTTATATAAAAACTATTTCTTCTTTATTTTGAAGAAGATTCGGGTAATTCCTGCAAAATATGCATTTTGCTTTGTTATATACACCTTATTGCAGAAAAGGAAGTATATAGAATTTACGTTTACAATCCCTGTTTTTCAAGAGACGCTCCTGTATATACGGATATGTAGAAATAGCATGGTTTCATAAATATGCCAATATCAAATACTTTCCTATATATGTGCATGCTTGGTTTTGAATGTAAATATTTTACTCTTTTCTATTTCATGTCTCATGTAAAACTTTATTCTGTAAGTAAACTTTCATTATAAATAATTTGAAATTTTATTACCCACAACACATTCTGTACTCAAGGTATGATAGAGAGATGAAGAATTATTGTGTATCTCCTAAATCACTTTGTCAATGATGACAAAGTGACTTTGTCATGAATGAGGGGATTGTAAGGTCCAATTAAAAGGTACAATGAGGAACAAAACTATATTTTCACAATAACTACTGAGATTGGATTACCATGCGCTGAGCTAGAGTTGGAATACACACATACGGGAAAACTTATCATGTATAAGTACATATGAATAACAACCTTACATTTTCCCTCCAAGATTTTACAGATAATCTGAAAGAAAAAGACAATAATGATTATTAAAACCCAAACACCTGGACATTGTATATAATATATATGAAAGAAAGGAACTTGTCATTTCATGAATATTAAAAGACACCCACAAAATAATTACACAGAAAGAAAAATGGAAATGACACAAAATGCATCTTAAGCATAGTCGTAAGTGAGTGGCGTGTTTTCCATGGTCGATGGGGCCCTACACCTTGTTGGTAGTTGGTGGAAAACAGGCACACGTGAGGAGGTGAGCGCTCGACAGCTGCCTGACATGAGGTTGCAAGGACTGTCAGAAGTATGGTGGGGTGCATGGCACTGATAGGTCTCAGTTGCCTTATACACCTTGTTAAAGTCTGACGCTCACAACTAATATGATGGTATATTGACAATGGGGGTGTGTCAGCATGACAACTCCTCACCTGTCACACAGCTTTGAAGAGGGATCCAGGACCCTGACATGCAAGCCAACAAAAGGGGCTTTACTTGGCATGCGACTTGTCCTGAGGGGTGTAGAAGTGAGTCTTTGGCATGGCCATCTGAACTTCCTGTTGATGTAGGGTGCAACACCAATGCCTTTTGATTTTACAAATATGTTTGGCGGTCAGTAAACCATTATTACGCTGCCACTTCGTTACCAGCTATGCAGGGGACGTATGTACTCTTGCATAGGCTAGTTTAGGTACTGGAGTAAAGCCTGGAAAATACTGTCTTTGTCCTGGCACCATTAGTGCCCATGTTCATGCAGAGAATCCTTTTGGCTGACTTGACAGTAACCTCAGCCCTGCCATTGAATTAGAGGCAGTTTGTGGAGGATAGGCAGATTGAGACTTACCATTTCTTAAGCTAGGCCAGCGTTTCCTCACTCCTTAAGTTAGTCCTACCAACAGTTGAAGGCTGCTCCAGCACCTCCCAGCGGGTGAAAAAGCCACTCAATAGGCAATGATGTTACTGAAGGAGGTACCACTGGGGAAGTGCGCAATTTCCAGCCAACCCATAAGCCTGTGCACATGCACTAGGTACATGTGACCCCTGATCTGGAAGAAACCCACCATTGTCTGTTGTAAAGGGCATTCAGGGGCCAGGCTGTACTTAGAGCATTGGGCTGGATGAGGGTGTATGAATGCTGCAGTAAACACAGGTAGACAATATTATTTTCTGGCTGACCCACCTAAGCGTGGAGTCTAGACCCTGATGATCTGCATGTAGATAGGTTGCGATCTTATGGCAAAGTGACTCGAGATGACTTGGCAAACACAGACTTTTTTGTGGGCGTATATGATCAGGTTGCTGGGTTCTGACTAGTCTGTCCTTAACACCATAGAATGAGTGGAGATACGCCAACTCCTTCTCCTTCTTGGGAGGCACGTCATCAGTGAACACGCATGCTACAAGCAGCTGGTGCAAGGAGTCTTCTCCCACTGCATTAACAGCAGTTTCCTTGTTCATTATGACACCATCTTCCTGATATAGTGCTGCCACAGTGGCGACTATCATGGCTGCTAGCAAGTCATATTCTTTGTCAATATCCTCTGCATTTGGAGGAATCCTTAGGGCATGGTACTTATAGAGTCAGTCTGCAGCAGAATTCCTTTTGCCACACAGGTATGCAATTGTAAACTTATACTGAAGGGCCTTCTCTTTGAGGCAGAATAATCTCAAGTTGATCACGTTTGCAAGAGCCAAGTCCCTTAAGAGCATTATCAAGGGACGGTAGTCAGTCACCAGCATGAGCATTTGCAACCAAGAAAGAACAATCTTGCTTTACAGAGGTCCCATCTGACTGCAAAAGCCTCAATACGTACTTCAGCGTACCCAGGCACCATCCTCCTTTGCAACAGGAGAGCATATTCATGGAGGTGCATCTGCAGTACTGCTGTATTATTACAAATCTGATGTCTTCCTCGCTCCAATCAGTGCTTACTGCTATGGGGCAGTTTTTTTTTTATCATAGGAGATGATTCCATCCTTTGCCAGTAGGCAGATGGTGTACTGCACCTGATGGAACTTGAACGGAAGCTGGTAGTCCTAGTGCATCTGTCTGCTCATTAGTTTCTTCAGAAGTTCCCTAAAAGGTTCCATGTTGGGCATCATATTAAGAAAGAGTGTCAGATGGTTCAGGAAACTATGCCATAACCTAATGTCAGCGGTGGTTGGGTGGGTGGGCATCGGGAACCTCCTAATAACAGACAGGTGCTCATCAGTGAGAATATAAGATTCATATTCCAAGGGGAAGTCCACAAACTCCACTTCCCTTCCGTAAAGCCTGAACTTTTCTGGATTGATGATTCCATTCCACGCACAGGTTGCAAGGAAGTTGTAAGTCTGCCAAAATACCAGATTACACTGCTGTCATATAGTAGAGTGTTATCCACACACTAATATTTGCAACAAACATATTGGATGACATTGTCAAACCACCACTCACTGCAAAGCAATGACTTGTGGGTGTGGCAATACTGGTATCTCCCCCTGAGAGTGATGAAAGACATTGATTTCCTGTTCTCTTGGTCTAACTTTACCTGGTGGAAGCCCTAGAAGACGTCTGCCACTGTCTTGAAGAAACAACTGGAGTTACCCAATATCTATGTTGAAGGGTGCAGGGATGTAATGAGTCTCCCTCAAACACGAGATAAAGAATAATTTTCAGTTCAAGGAAAGAAAAGGGAGTGCAATCAGGCTTCGTTACTGTGAAATTGTAGTCCTCAATTGATTTGAACAATAAAACATGGATTGTCTTGAATATATTTCAAGACAGCTTATTTCTACATATCAATGTTGGTGTTGTTTGGCATGATACTTTCGTTTATTGTAGCTTAAGTGCATGTGTGAAGATTTACGAACATTGTATGTATACTTATTCAATTATATTAAGTTGATATGTATGAATACGTATTCATTTATATTAAGTATGTATAAATATTCTCATGCATAGTGTATGTATTGCTCAAAAGTGGAGAGCGAAATCTGCTTTGCTAGGCTTTCTGCCTATAAATCTTTTACCTGTTCATGAAAATGTTGATTACTTTGTGTACACAGAGTTCTTTGCAATTATACTCTTCCACTTGGCCATTACATGTTTATCTTGTGCGGAATGAACGATATATTTAATGTCATTGTGAAATGTTGTTCTAATGATTATGAAAAATGTGAATGATAGAGTTTTGTGACTTGTTTCATTTGTGACTTTATTCTCAGATGCTCTCGTGAGAAGCTAGGAGACACTCAAGTAGAAGAACTAGGTAGAGGTATACGCTGATCAAAAAATATTCGAGTTTGATTTGGAGTCCTGTGATTGCTGACGAAATTTGGGTTTTCCGGATAGATGAGTACATATTTAACTTATTTCTAACAATGTTTATAACTATGTGGGAGGGACAGAATGAGTTCATTTTAGTAGAACATTCGTAGGTAGAATATATGTTGGAAAATTTATTATTCTGTATGAGGATGTTTTAATCCAAGGTGAGGAGAGTTTATTTAATAATTTACTTATCAGCAGTACACAAACCCCCTTATAAAGTATGTGCATGTATGCCTATGCTTGTAATATTAATTATATTTTATTGGTAGATTTAATTTTGAGATCGTTTGTAGGCCTCTACCAAAGCCATGTCAGGAGTTCCGAATACAGGGGGTTATAAGATCGAAGGTTAATAACATAGGAAATTCTCCACAACTTTTGGTCCTTCGAACCGGATGAGAATTGACGTGGTAATGGTGAAGACAGTGTAAATTTTAGATAAGCTCCCGCCTTGTTGAAGTAAGAATTTAGTGTAAAAAACTATCCATATTTCAGTGAATAAAAAACAATTTGCATTGCATGTATTTGCATAAATATAGCAAACAACTGAAATTTAAGTAGCTCTTGAAATTAATAAGAGCATCTATTTCCCGAGTGGATGAAATGTTTGTCTCTTTGTGGAAACGAAATATACTTTCGAGGTTAAAAGTCTAATAAGTAAACTAGAAAATAGTACCCAATTGCAGCTGGGTGAATAGTGGTTATTAGTACGGGATTTGTGTGTTTACATATTTCCCGCGTAACGATATCTGTGACGTCACATCGATTCGTTTGTTTATGTAAATAAACAGAAGGTAGTGACCCACCTGCAGTGTCGTTTATTGGAGGAACAGTGTGTTTAACATTACATTTTCCATTTACTGCTGCTGACTTAACAGTGATTACCTAATTGTGTTTACGGGAAAGAGCCCCAAGTTGATGAAAAATGTGTTTTACACTTTAAGGATTGGAGTCATAATTGACAAAATTGAATCACTGTATGTTGTTATCTTGAAATTTTGGAATATTGTCCTTTGGTACGTGAACGTTTGTTGCATTGTGGATGTATAAAGAAGATCTCGGGGTTTCTTTGATATTTGTTTGTTATTCTCTTATGTTTTATTTGCTTTCTCAATATGTCGGTTAAACCTGAGGCATTACAACGTCTTCGGGAATGAGTTCAAAGTGATTGTGCTCAGTGTCAAAACAGAACTTGGCAAAGATGATGAGACACTTGTTATTACTCATTTAGAAAACTGTCATCATACGCTAACAGAAAGATTTGGAAGATATGATAGGAAAGGGGATTCTGAAGAGGAAGATATAGAACATGACAATCTCGCTGAAGCAGTAAATGAGATTAGCTTAGCTGTCCTAGAACAGATTTGTAAGTTAGGAACTATGAAGAGTATAAAGAGCTCCTAGTTTTGAGAGTTCAAGCCCTCCCAGTGGACAACCCACACCTAGGTTTTCTGAAGTAAAAGTACCTCAGTTCTCTGGAAACTGTGATGAATGGAACGAGTTTTGGGATACGTTTGATAGTTTAATACATAGTACTTCTATGCCAACTATGACAAAGTTTACCATCTTGAGGACGTCCTTAAAGGAGATGCCAAACACACCATAAAGGGATATCCGATTGCTAGTGATTACCTAATTGTGATTACCTAATTGTGTTTACAGGAAAGAGCCCAAAGCTCGTATCTTCCCGTCTCCTGATCGCTTCCATTTTATACTTAGTGATACTTATCATACCTCTCCTTAAAACTATGGATTGAGATAGCATTAACTACCTCCTCGCTTAGCCAATTCCAATTATCAACTACTCTTACACTGAAAAAGTATTTCCTTACATCCTGCAAAGAAGTTTTCTTACGAAGCTTCAAACTATGACCTCTAGTTCTAGAGCCAGCCATATCAAAATATCGATCCCTATCCACTCTATCATAACCATGCATTTACTTGCTACAAGCTGTGTATGCCAACAAGGACAGGATTGTACGAAATTTAATGAGGATTGGTGAAAATACCAACATCCTCTTCTATTTATTCATCACTTTTCAAGTTCAAGCAGGAAGTAGAAGCCATTACTCGAATTCTGAAATATAATAGAGACATGAAGAACAATGATTGGGGGTTTTCAGAACTCGTGATGATGAAATTACCGGCAGATGTGAAGAACTGGATTAACAAGAAACTAGACACAAAATATCCTTCATTTGAAACACTCTTGAAGTAACTGGAAAAATATATATATCATATAGAAGGCAACAACATTAAAGATAACACAAAGGGTGAGACCCAAACCTCCCAGTGAGATGAGATCAAATCCTATAAAAAGAGTGTAGGTAGGTATGGTGCTGTTGCAATAAGGGTAAATAGTAAAACAGAAGGTATATTCTGTGGTTGACAAGGTCATAAGTCTAAGCAGTGTAATAAAGTGGTAAGCATAAATGAATGCAGAGACAAACTGAGACAGTAACAAATCTCTGAGATGTACTCAATCAGGGCATTATGCAAATAAATGTTACACTCAGTTCAACAGTAACAAGTGTAAGAAAAATGGTCATTATGCAGCCTTGTGTTATGAACAAGAGTCAAAGTTTCATAGAAGGTTAGAAGAACTTACATATCTGAATGAACAGTCAGGAAATGGTTCAAATTAATAGATGAGTCAAGCAATGAGCAAGAATATTCTGACTCCGAAAAGGACAAGAAACATGTAGGTGTGATGACTATGAATGCAGTACAAAGGAAAATGGTGAAACCGAGTTTACCTTCATGTGCTCTGCCTACTGCCAGTGGAAAAAATAAACAGTTCAAAGGGAAGTCATTGGGTAAACACTAGGTATTATTTGATACAGGTTCCCAGTGTTCCTTTACAACCAGGGAATTAGCTGCAAGGCATAAATTAACCCCATTAGATGAAATGTCTCTTGGTATTGACGCCTTTCGTTCTGTAACGAAGAAAGGAAGTTTTCCTGTTGTAAATGCAGTTATTAAATTGGGGAAAAGAAGAACCAGAGTTAAATTACTTGTAGATGATGATATGATAATTAGCATCCACACTCCAGGACTAGCAAAAGCTGTAAATGTGTTAAAGTCTAATAGTCACAAGTTGGCCGATGAAGATATTGATAGTGATACATTTGAGAACATTGTCATCGTTATTGGTGCCTTACATTTTAGTCAGTTTGTTAGTGGTATTAACAAATGGGATGTCTATAATTTGATGGAAACACCGGGTGGTGTCATGTTGTATGACCATATTCCTCGTGATACTCAACATGGGCCCAGTAATGTGCAAAACCAACGTGTTATGCTAGTAGGAACAAAGTTATTGTCTACTACTACACAGTAGTTGATTGAAGAGGCCATAGAGCCTGTTAATAAGTTGCTGAGTGAAGAGGCCATAGAATCTGTTAATAAGTTGTGGGAGCCAGAGAGTATCAGCGTAAATAAGCAAGAAGTGCATTACGAAGATAAAACTACACTTGGAAGTTTTACAGATTTTTTTCCCTGGAAGCCTGTCCACACTCCTCTCCCACACAAATTTCAGAGAGCCTTTGGACAAATGAAGTCTCTAATAGAACGGTTGAAGGAGATATTGGAGAAATTTCATGTAGGTAATTACTTGGATGCGTGTACCAATGAAGAGAAACAATTTGATGTATGCAATACTGCAGAGGAGATATTGGAGAATTTTCATGTAGGTAATTAGTTGGATGCGTGTACCAATGAAGAGAAACAATTTGATGTATGCAATACTGCAGATGTAGAGTGGGGCAAAGGCCGAAATATCACTGCAGTCATGGAATTCCAACAACACAAGACTTCAAAGGGTACTGGATCTGTGCCTTTCTGAAAAATCTAGATCTCCTAAAAAATAAATCTTTAGTTTAATCTGGAATGTTAATACAGGCAAGATGTTTTTGAAAGATCTGAAGGATAGAGAAGAACTGTTGACCAAACAGAAACTTCTGTCACTGATGAGTATAGTTATTGACGACCCCTAAGGTCTAATTTCACCCTTGTTAAGAAGATAAAAAAATTCTTGTTCAGAGAGCCTGGTCGGAAAAGCTCTCATGGGAAGATCTGTTATCAGATGTATACAATGAGGAATCAACAAATTATGAAAGATCTGAACGTCAAGCTGCCCAAAAGATTGAAAAATTGTGGGCATGCTTAGTCATTGATGATAAATTGTAGCATTGACGGAGAGACCCCCCCCCCCTTTTTTTTTTTTTTTTTTTTTTTTTTTTTTTTAGGCGCCCAGGCTGTCATGAATATATTTCAAGACAGTTTATCTTTACGTACATATTGTAAGGGTTGTTTGGCATGATAGTTTCTTTTATTGTAGCTTAACTGCATATATGTATATTTAGGGACATTGTATGTATACTTATTCAATTATATTAAATTTACACGTAAGAATGTGTATTCATTTATATATAGATGTATAAGTTTTGTTATGGCCCAGTGGTTCTTAACCTTTTTCAGTATATGCACCCCTTTCAAATCAGCAGTCAGTTCTCGCAACCCCCCCCCCCATTGCTGAAATACAAAAAATGCTAAAAATGCAAAGTTGATGTGATATGTATTAATAACAAAACCACGTTTTATTTTATTTAATCTTCATTCATATAGCTTACATTTTTTTTTCATGACAAAAATACAAAGTACATATTAATAAAAATGAAATCACATTATTTTGCCTGCACTGCACAGCAAACCTAGCGACTTTATTGCTGCTTTTTTTTTTTATGATGGCATCGAATCTTGGTGTCTTTGTACCGAGTGCTACTCGCATGTCATGTTCAGAATTTAGCCTATTTCTGCTTTTCGTTTTGATGTGAAGTAGACAAGAAAATCCTTGCTCACACAGGTAAGTAGTCACAAAAGGTACTGGCACTTCGAGAGCTTTCTTTGCTAGTACAGGGTATGCTTCCAGCTGAGAAGCCCAGAATTGCTCCAGCTGACCATTGGTGAACTCCATTTGGATTCCACGATTGTGTCTCAGGCCGATGAGATCTTCCTTGATGCCGCTGTTATCATCAACATCTTCCAAATTCTGCCTGAAAGGGTTCAGGATCCAGTTGTCACAGGTTTGCAGCTCTCCACACGAGAAGTAACCCTCAAATGAAGTACACAGCATCTGCATATGTTCAACAATTTTTGCAATAGTCTGGATGAATTGTCAACAAAATATGTGATGGAAAAACTTAAATATGTGGTTTTAATCAGTACATTTGTAACCATCACAATGCATTCTATGAAAGTATTGTAATGTCTACACCGCTACAGTAATGATCTATGTTACTTAAACAGCCCATCGCCCATTTAAATATATATGAAGAAAGCAAAATCAGAAATAATACACAACCAATCTTCCACCCTACTGTACATGTATCAATAAGAAAAAGTTATTAAAACAAGGAAACCATAACTCACTCAAGCAGCAGACTGCATGTTGATGGCGCGGGTGGGTGGTGTGGTCTGAGACGTGATGATAACCTTCCTCTCTCTGTGTCACCTACGTGTCCTATACGTGTCCCTTCCTCGTCCATCCAAATCACATACGTGTACCCTGTACTGGAGTCTGTTGCAACTTTGCCACTTCATTAGGAAATTAGGTTTAGAACTTTAGGTTTATCTCTATCTCAGAACACTGCTGAAGCAAATTTTTTTTTTCAGGAAAAATATAATGCGCATACAAAAATGTATTTTGCTTTAATTATTAATAGGCATCCTCACACCCCTTAGGAACCGGCCTCGCACCCTTGGTTAAGAATCATCTTATGCATAGTGAATGTATAGCTCAAGAATGGTGAGCGCAATCTTCTTTGTTAAGCTGTCTGCCTATAAATCTTTTACTGCGTCATGAGAAAGTTGATTACTTTGTGTAAACAGAGAGTTCTTTGCAATTATAATCTTCCACGTAGTTATTACATGATTTTTCTTGTGCCTAATGAACGACATATTTAATGTCGTTGTGAAATTTTGTTTTAATGATTATGAAAAATGTGAACGATAGAGTTGTGTGACTTGTTTCATTTGTGAGTTTATTCTCAGTTGCTCTCATGAGGCACTAAGAGACTCTCAAGTAGAAGAACATGGTAGAGATACGTGGATCAGAAAATATTCGAGTTTGATTTGGAGTCCCGTGATTGCTGACGACTTTTGAGTTTTCCGGATGAGGTACAGATTTAACTTACTGCTAACAATGTTTATAACTACGTGTGAGGGACAGAATGAGCTCATTTTAGTTGAACATTCGTAGGCAGAATATATGTTGGAAAATTTATTATTCTGTATGAAGAAGTTTTAATCCAAAGTAAGGAGAATTTATTTAATAATTCACATATCAGCAGTTCACAAACCCTCTTATAAAATATTTGCATGTATGCCTTCTATGCATGGAATATTAATTATATTTTATTAGTAGAGGATTTAATTTTGATATCATTTATACACCTCTACCGAAGCCGTGTCAGGATTTCCGACGTTAGGGGGTTATATGATTGAAGGTTAATAATATATAGGAAATCCTCCACATGGATGTTCTAATGATTCTCATTGTAAAGTAATCCTTTATGATGATCTTTACACATGGAAAAGAACGGTTTTTGGCTACAACTCCTATATATAATGGAATGATATTTAATATCTAATATGTGATCAACATGATGAATGAGTTATGTTCATCCATTAA
The DNA here is from genome assembly GCA_037179515.1 of Halocaridina rubra. NCBI lineage: Eukaryota > Metazoa > Arthropoda > Malacostraca > Decapoda > Atyidae > Halocaridina > Halocaridina rubra. The sequence continues at coordinate 80,899 of JAXCGZ010013479.1, read as the reverse complement.
TATAATTATGTGATCTACATGTTAATGGATTTTGATCAAATATTGAGAACCTAGCCTAACTTTATTTGAGAAGCGAATATTAATTGGGATTATCACCTGCGAGACGTCAAAGAAGAGGGGGAGTAGAGGGGAGAATAACTTCTCACCGAACTCTAGTACTGGGGTGTCTAAATGTGCGTGGTTGTAGTACGATAGAGAGCAAAAGATGTGAGATTGGATATATGTTTGGTAGGAGGAAAATGGATGTATTGGCATTGTGTGAGACGAAGATGAAAGGAAAAGGAGAAGTGGCATTTGGTGATGTGATGGGTAGGGTGTCTGGGGTTGAAAGGGGGAGAGCGAGAGAAGGTGTGGCATTATTGCTGAGTGAATGGATGGTAAATAAGGTAGTGGAATGGAAAGAAGTGTCATCTAGGCTGATGTGGGTGAGGGCTAGGATAGGAAAAGAATGTTGGGCTTTTGTTAGTGCGTATGGGCCAGGATGTGAGAGAAGTGAGGAAGAGCGGGATGAATTCTGGAATGAGTTAACTAGATGTGTGGATGGTCTGAGTAGAAGGAACTATGTAGTTGTGTTGGGTGACTTGAATGCCAGAGTTGGTGATGGAGAGATAGAAGGTGTTGTAGGAAAGTATGGGGTACCAGGTGGGAATGAGAGTGGCAAGAGACTGCTAGATATGTGTGTGGAGCAAGAGTTGGTGATAGGTAATAGTTTATTTAAGAAGAAGTTAATAAATAAGTATACATGGATGAGAGTGGCAAATGGAAGAGTAAAAGAAAGAGCATTGATGGATTATGTGTTGGTAGCAAAGAGCATGGTTGGTAGAGTGAAAGATGTGCATGCATTCAGGGGTGTGGCTGCTGGGATGTCTGATCATCTTTTGGTTGAAGCAAAAGTGGTAGTAGCAATTGAGTGGGGAAATAGTGTGGGGGGATGTAGAAGGGAAATAGTGAAGGTGGAAGATTTGAAAAAGCCAGAGAAGAGATAGGAATATCAGGACAGGTTGAGAGTGGCATATGACAGGGCGAAAGAAAGAGAAGTTGGGGAGTTAGGGGAGGAATGGGGGTTGATGAAAGAATGTTTTGTGGGACATGCAAGTGATGTGTGTGGAAAGAGGTTTGTTGGAGGTGGCATGAGGAGGGGCAGCGAGTGGTGGAATGAAGGGGTGAAAATGAAGGTGGAAGAGAAAAAGAGGGCTTTTGTGGAATGGCTGCAGTGTAAAAGTAGGGAGAAGTATGAAAGATATAGGGAGAAAAATGTGGAAACCAAGCGGAAGGTAGAGGAAGAGAAGAGGTTGGCAAATGTAAGGTGGGGACGGGATTTTAGTAGGTCATATGAGGAGAATAAAAAGAAGTTTTGGAAAGAAGTGAAGAGAGTAAGGAAGGGTGGATCGAGGATGGAAGAGACAGTGAAAGATGTGAATGGACAGATGTTAAGAGGGAACGATGCAAGGAAAAGATGGGCAGAATATTTTGAGTGCTTGCTGAATGTTGAGGAAGATAGAGAGGCAGCTATAGTGGCAGTGGGGGGGGGTTAAAGGGCCAGTAATAGGAGATGAAAATGAGAGAGAGATTACAAGAGAGGAGGTGAAAAGGGCATTGTATGAAGCGAAAGCAGGTAAAGCACCTGGAATGGATGGTGTGAGAGCGGAGATGTTGAAAGAAGGGGGTGTGACTGCATTGGAATGGTTAGTGAGAGTGTTTAATATATGCTTTATGTTGTCATTGGTGCCAGTGGAATGGGTGATTGCCTGTATAGTGCCCCTATACAAAGGTAAGGGAGATGTGTATGAATGCAGTAATTTTAGGGGTATAAGTTTGTTGAGTGTGGTAGGAAAAGTGTATGGTAGGATACTGGTTAATAGGATTAGGGATAAGACAGAATATGTGATCGCAGAAGTGCAGAGTGGTTTTAGAAGAGGTAGAGGTTGTATAGATCAGATTTTTATAGTTAGGCAGTTATGTGAGAAATATTTAGCAAAGGGGAAGGATGTGTATTCTGCATTTTTGGATCTGGAGAAAGCATATGATAGAGTTGATAGAGAGGCTATGTGGAATGTTTTGAGATTATATGTAATGGTAAATTGTTGCATGCAGTGAAGAGTTTGTATGAGGGCAGTAGAGCTTGTGTTAGGGAAGGGAATGAAGGGAGTGAGTGGTTTCCAGTGAGTGTGGGACTGAGACAGGGATGTGTGATGTCACCATGGCTGTTCAATTTGTATATTGATGGAGTTGTAAGAGAGGTGAATGAGTGAGTGCATGGTCGAGGTTTGAGAATGGTAGATGGGGATGATAACGAGTGGGAGCTGAATCAGTTGCTGTTTGCAGATGATACTGTGGTGGTGGCAGATTCAGAGGAAAAGCTGTGTCAGTTAGTGTCAGAATATGGAACGGTGTGTGAGAGAAGGTAGTTGCGAGTGAATGTGGGAAAGAGTAAGGTTATGAGGTGAACAAGAAATGAGGATGGTGCTGGATTGAATGTTATGTTGAATGGAGAGACACTTGAGGAAGTTAATCAGTTTAAGTATTTAGGCTCGGTTATAGCTGCAAATGATGGAGTGGAAGCAGATGTGTGTCACAGTGTGAATGAAGGATGTAGTGTTGGGTGCATTGAAAGGAGTGATGAAGACTAGAGGGTTGGAAATGAATGTTAAGAAAGTTTTGTATGAGAAAGTGGTTGTGCAAACTGTGATGTATGGATCAGAGTTATGGGGTATGAATGTAAGTGAGAGACGAAAACTAAATGTGTTTGAGATGAAATGCCTGAGGAGTATGATTAGTGTATCTTGATTGGATAGGGTTAGGAATGAAGTGGTGAGAGCAAGAACGGGTGTGAAGAGAGAAATTGCAGCCAGAGTAGATATGAATGTTCTGAGATGGTTTGGCCATGTGGAAAGGATGGATGGTGAAAGACTGCTGAAAAAGGTGATGAATGCGAGAGTTGATGGGAGAAATGCTAGAGGGAGGCGTTTGGATGGATGGTTGGAGTAAGGAGAGCCCTGAATGATAGGAAGACGGATGTGAGGGAAGCAAGCGAGCATGCTAGGAATAGGAATGAGTGGCGAGCGATTGTGACGCAGCTCTGATGGGCATCTGCTGTTACCACGGGGCTGCATCTTACAGAGGTAGCCCTGTGGTAGGGGCAGTAGGAGGAGTTGGCAGTTGTGAAGCGACACATATCAACTCATGTGCTTAAAAAATGCGCAAACTCAATATCAGTGGCACTAAGTATCATATTTAAAAAGTCACTGGAGTCAGGGGAGATTCCAAGATGCTGGAAACAAGCAAATGTGATACCTATCTTCAAAAAGGGGAGGAGGGATACGGCTCTGAACTATAGACCAGTTTCCTTGACCAGCATAGTTTGCAGAGTTATGGAGAAACTACTAAGGAAACATATCTCTCTTCACTTGGAATCCTTCAACTTTTTGTCAGTGAGGCAACATGGCTTCAGAGAAGGTAGATCAACAGTAACAAAGTTATTAGAATTCTATGATGAGGTAAGCCGAATCTTACAGGAAAGAGAGGGCTGGGTAGATTGCATATTCCTAGACTTCCAGAAAGCGTTTGACACTGTTCCACATGGGAGACTTATTAGGAAGCTGCAATCAATGGCTAGAATAGGTGGAAATGTTTTGGAATGGATAAAAACTTACTTAGAAGGAAGGGAACAGAGGGTTAGAGTAAGACACTCAGTGTCTGAATGGAGAAGAGTTAGTAGTGGAGTTCCACAGGGTTCAGTTTTAGGGCCACTTTTGTTCCTTGTATATGTAAATGACCTACCAGAGTCTGTAAATTCATTCATGAATATGTTTGCAGATGATGCAAAGATTGTGAAGAAAGTAAAAAACGAGAACAATGGTAGAGAACTTCAGGAGGATCTAAATAATCTGCATGAGTGGTCAGAAAAGTGGCTAATGAAATTCAATACTTCAAAATGTAAGGTACTGAGAATGGGTACAAGTGCAAGAAGGCCCAAGCTTGACTACTCGGTGGCTGGAGTACAACTTCAAGAGACGGAAAATGAGAGAGATCTAGGCGTAAACATACTGGCAGATTTGTCTCCAGAAATACATATAAATGGCATAGTAAGGGCAGCATATGCATTCTTATCAAATGTAAGGGTAGCCTTCAGGCACATGGACAAGGAAATGTTCAGAAATATTTATGTAACCTATGTGAGGCCAAAACTCGAATATGCAGCCCCCTTTTGGAATCCACACTTGAAAAAGCATATAGCTAAGCTTGAAAAAGTTGAAAGACATGCCACGAAACTGGTGTCAGAAATACGCAATCTCAGTTATGATGAGAGGCTGAGGGAATTAGACTTACCATCACTCGAAGCTAGAAGAGTGAGGGGGGATATGGTGACAGTTTTTAAATTCCTTCATGGTTATGATAGAGTGGATAGGGATCGATATTTTGATATGGCTGGCTCTAGAACTAGAGGTCATAGTTTGAAGCTTCGTAAGAAAACTTCTTTGCAGGATGTAAGGAAATACTTTTTCAGTGTAAGAGTTGTTGATAATTGGAATTCGCTAAGCGAGGAGGTAGTTAATGCTATCTCAATCCATAGTTTTAAGGACAGGTATGATAAGTATCACTAAGTATAAAATGGAACCGATGAGGAGACGGGAAGATACGAGCTTTGGGCTCTTTCCCGTAAACACAATTAGGGAAACATTGAACACTTCAGAAAAGAGTTCCAGGAGCTGAATATGGAAAATGATGCCATGAAAACTTCCTTTGCTGATGCACTAAAGGGGAATGTGGCAGTAAAAGAGGCTGTAAAGGTGGTGGCACTGGAAAACATACAAACAGTTGACTATAAAGAGACAGTAATCGAAAAAATGAAAGACGTTGTGATGGAAAGGGCAAACCCACTCATCAGACAGGCACTTGATAAGGAGAAGACAGTGGTAATCTCAGGCATAAGCGAATCCCAGGTGCCAACATGGCAGGGGAGACATGAAGAAAATAAAGCTAGGGTTGTAGACCTGATAAGAAAGCTTGGAGTAGTATGTGGTCCTGAGGATATTGTAAACATACACCAACTAGGTAAATATTCGAGGGAAGGAAAGCCGAGACCAACAAAAGTAACCTTTGAGAGAGGGGAAACATGTAGGGAAATATTGTTGAGAAAAAAAAGTCTAAAAGACCTTCAAGAATTCAAAGAAGTGTTCATTAGACGATACAGAACACAGGAAGAGATGGGAAAGATCAAAAACTTGTTGCAAAAGGCAAGAAGGTTAAATGATGAAAGAAATGAAGAAGAGAAGAAAAATTTTCATTACAGAGTTCTTCCAGACAAAGGGGAGATAAAGAAGATAATGACAGAAGATCAGGGGATGGGGCCTCATTAAGATTGTTATACACAAATGCTGATGGATTAGCTGGTAAGGCAGTAGAATTAAAAGGTAGGATTCACAACAGTAAGGCAGATATAGTAGCAATTACAGAGACTAAGTTGAGTGAGGACATAAACAGTGTCACAGTTTTTCCTAAGGGCTTCAGAATACTAAGGGTTGAAAGATCTGAGAGGACTGGTGGAGGGATAGCACTGCTCATAAGTGAAAGGATTCAAGTTGAAGAAATAAACTTGGCTATAGAAAGTGAGTTCAAGGAATTTCTTGTTACTCGCATAAATACTGGGTCAGAGAGCATTATAATAACTGTTGTATACAACCCACCAAGGAACCAAAATAGGCTTGAAGTTTATGAGGAAAGTCATATAGGTACTGTTGAAGTCATAAACTCAGTTGTTAACATGGCACGGGGAAAAAAATGTAGGATTTTGATTATGGGAGACTTTAATCATAAAGAGATAGATTGGATAAATCTTGACCCACACAGTGGTGAGGACTCATTCGGGGCAAGATTCCTAGATTGCGTACAAGGGAATTTCCTACACCAACATGTAATGGAACCAACAAGGGCCAGGGGTGGGGATGAGCCATCACTACTTGATCTAGTGTTCACAGATAATGTGTTGGATATTGAAAAAATTGAGTATGTACCACCAATTGGAAAGAGTGACCACTGTGTGTTCTTGATGGAGTATATCATTGAAGATATTCTGCCTGAGAGTAGAGGCACTGAGGACATGAGGAGGAACTATCCGGAAGGAGATTACATAAAAATGAATGAGCTTTTTGCAGTTCTTGACTGGAGAACCTTATTTTACAACAAATCTGTACAAGTAATGTATGACATCTTTTTTGAGAAATATGGGAAGATAGTATATTGCTTCATACCTGTCACCAAAGTAGGTGTAATTCATGCCAGAGAGAAATGGTTCGATAATGGGTGTAAAAGAGCTAAGGAGTGGAGAGACAAATGCTGGAAAAGGTATAGGAGGAGAAAAAACATAAATGCCTGGCAAACCTACAAAAGAGCAAGAAATGACTACCTACGTAAAAGGAGAGAGGCAGAGAGAGACTATGAGAGGGACATCACCAGGAAGGCTAAAGAAAATCCCAAGCTTTTCCACAGCTTTATCAGAGGAAAACTGAAGGTAAAAGAACAGGTTTTAAGGCTAAAGAGAGCGGATGGAAGCATCACTGACACGGATGAAGAGATCTTCAAAGAATTGAACAAGGAGTTTCAGTCAGTATTTACAGTAGAAAATACCCCACCCCCTCAGATTGCAGTGATAGAAGCTCAAGGGCCGGTATTAGAGAACATCAACCTTACAGCCACAGAGGTATGCAAAGCGCTGATGGATTTAGATGTTCATAAAGCTACAGGTCCTGATGACATATCCCCTCATGTGCTTAAAAAATGCGCATACTCAATATCAGTGGCACTAAGTATCATATTTAAAAAGTCACTGGAGTCAGGGGAGATTCCAAGATGCTGGAAACAAGCAAATGTGATACCTATCTTCAAAAAAGGAAGGAGGGATATGGCTCTGAACTATAGACCAGTTTCCTTGACCAGCATAGTTTGCAAAGTTATGGAGAAACTACTAAGGAAACATATCTCTCTTCACTTGGAATCCTTCAACTTTTTGTCAGTGAGGCAACATGGCTTCAGAGAAGGTAGATCAACAGTAACAAACTTATTAAAATTTTATGATGAGGTAAGCCAAATCTTACAGGAAAGAGAGGGCTGGGCAGATTGCATATTCCTAGACTTCCAGAAAGCGTTTGACACTGTTCCACATGGGAGAGTTATTAGGAAGCTGCAAGTAATGGCTAGAATAGGTGGAAATGTTTTGGAATGGATAAAAACTTACTTAGAAGGAAGGGAACAGAGAGTTAGAGTAAGACACTCAGTGTCTGAATGGAGAAGAGTTAGTAGTGGAGTTCCACAGGGTTCAGTTTTAGGGCCACTTTTGTTCCTTGTATATGTAAATGACCTACCAGAGTCTGTAAATTCATTCATGAATATGTTTGCAGATGATGCAAAGATTGTGAAGAAAGTAAAAAACGAGACCAATGGTAGAGAACTTCAGGAGGATCTAAATAATCTGCATGAGTGGTCAGAAAAGTGGCTAATGAAATTCAATACTTCAAAATGTAAGGTAATGAGAATGGGTACAAGTGCAAGAAGGCCCAAGCTTGACTACTCGGTGGCTGGAGTACAACTTCAAGAGACAGAAAATGAGAGAGATCTAGGCGTAAACATACTGGCAGATTTGTCTCCAGAAATACATATAAATGGCATAGTAAGGGCAGCATATGCATTCTTATCAAATGTAAGGGTAGCCTTCAGGCACATGGACAAGGAAATGTTCAGAAATATTTATGTAACCTATGTGAGGCCAAAACTCGAATATGCAGCCCCCTTTTGGAATCCGCACTTGAAAAAGCACATAGCTAAGCTTGAAAAAGTTCAAAGACATGCCACGAAACTGGTGGCAGAAATACGCAATCTCAGTTATGATGAGAGGCTGAGGGAATTAGACTTACCATCACTCGAAGCTAGAAGAGTGAGAGGGGATATGGTGACAGTCTTTAAATTCCTTCATGGTTATGACAGAGTGGATAGGGATCGATATTTTGATATGGCTGGCTCTAGAACTAGAGGTCATAGTTTGAAGCTTCGTAAGAAAAGTTCTTTGCAGGATGTAAGAAAATACTTTTTCAGTGTAAGAGTAGTTGATAATTGGAATTGGCTAAGGGAGGAGGTAGTTAATGCTATCTCAATCCATTGTTTTAAGGACAGGTATGATAAGTATTACTAAGTATAAAATGGAAGCGATCAGGAGACGGGAAGATACGAGCTTTGGGCTCTTTTCCGTAAACACAATTAGGTAATAACAATTAGGTAATCACAGGTTGTGGAAGAGCCGGGAGGATGGGCTGTGGCACTCCAGCAGTGCCATCTGAACGGTCGCTAGCTCCCTCGTCATTGCCCATAGAGCAAAGTAATCCCCTTATTGTTTTCCTTTCTTGATGTCGACTACCCCCCAATTAAAGGGGGAAACAGCCAAGGTAGATAGATAGATAGATTATCACCTACTTGTGAATTGAAAAAATATATTTCTAAATATGTCCACAGGGCATCTTTCGTGTTTAGCGTGTCAGCGTAGAAAATGGTGAGTTAAAGTAGAGGGACCTTGGGACATTAAAGGCAATTTTCACCTATTTGAGAAGTGAATATTACTTGGATTATCATCTACTCGAGAAAGCATATATTTCAGAATATGTCCATAGTTTTGATCACATTTTTAAAAATACATCACATATTTAAGAAGGAATCGTGATTGTAGATAGGACATTGGAGTAGCATAAAAAAAATAACAGAATAACTACATTTCAGTGCCTAAGTCAACTAAGGAAGTAATCTAAGCTATCCAGTTAATTTTACTCACAAAATATGTTGCCCCTAGACCTTTCTTGCCAAACCTAGCTGACTTAACAAAACCTAACAAAATTTTGTATCACAAGGTAATTATTGGCCTCAACTCAACAAATAGAGTAAATTCAAAATAAAATTTAATCATTGCACAAATAAATGCATTATCTAAGTTAAAGGATAAGTATGTTTTATTGCAAGTCAGTAAGTGACTAATGCCAGGCTCGATCCCAATGTGGGGGATTAGAAAGGACATGTAGCCTTAATCCTCCTGCTCCAACATATCTGTGTCCACCACTTTCGAATGGGACTAACTGTGACACACAAAACACTTATGTATATTGGTCATTCATATCCCACAGAAATGATTAGCCAGAAACCAATACAGGGGGTCCCCGATTTACGTCAGGGTTCCGTTCCTGACAGCTGTCATAACCCGGAATGTAACAAGTCAGGGAACACCTAAATTCGAACCTGGTTCCCCACCAATGTTAAAAGTAAATACTCTAAAACAGAATAATAATCTAAGTTCTTAATATATGACATAAAAATAGTAAAATTACACTATACAGAACTGCTTACTTTTATCTGTGAAATCTAAAACATATAAATATAAAAGTACACTACAGTTCAGTATATAGTATTGCTTGACTTCACTTGTGTGGTCGGCTTGCACACTGGAAGGGGTATTGCAAGGGAGGCTCAAGTAGGAGGAAGCTGGAGAGGCAGGTGCTGAAGAGACTGGGGTAGGTGAGTCTGGAGAGGCAAAAGGACATGCAGCAGATGCTGTAGATACTGGGGCAGGTAAGTCTATAGAGGCACCTGAGGTAGAGGGTACAGGAGATGTTGGTGGGGGCTCTACTTTCACGATGAATTGGCCAAAGTGAGTCTGGAAGGATGCCCTCTTCTTCTCCTCCCAAATTTTCCTTATAACACCACAGGGAATCAGTGATCACTCTGGCGACCTTAGTATACCTAGCAAAGTTGGGGTCCTGAGCCTCGAGCTTTGCCAACCTTTCTTCTATCAGGGCAAACGATTCTTCCAATTCCCTGGTTGTAAATATCTTGGGCTCTGGGCTTGGTATTTCTTCCTCCTCTTCAATCATCTGCTCCTCCAGTTGAATGAGATCCTCAACAGATAACTCCTCTACATGAGATTCTAGAAGCTCTTTAAATCATCATGCTCCACACGCATCTTGAGCTCCTTACTCAAGGCAACTGCGTTCTTAGTGACAGCCTCAACTGTCTCCTCAAAGCCATGGAGGTCATTCACAAACTGGGGGCACAGTTTCTTCCATACCCCATTCAAGTTCGTCTGTTTAACTTCTTCCCAAGAATCAGCAATATGCTTCACAGCCTGAAGAATATTGTATGACTTTCAGAACTCCTTGAGAGTAAAGTTTTTGTCCTTTTCAGTTGCCCTGAGAGCCATTGCAATTGTCCTTCGGAAGTAGTAGGTCTTGGAAGATGCAATGACTCCCTGATCCATTGGCTGTAACAATGCAGTGGTATTAGGTGGAAAGCTATTAACTTTATTTACACGAATACAGCTGTGCTGCTAGCTGTGTATTCATCCACAGCTCTCACAAACTGTTCAATGCATGTAGTTTGAATTTACCGCACAAGACAGGCAGGTCAAAAAATTGACTTATTAACCCTCTTGCGCACCATAATTTTCATTAAGTTATCTTTTCCGTGCTCATTTGTGAAATCCTGTCCCTGGCTGGCAGTTTTTTAGGAAGCAGAAATATCTTGTTTCTCATCTATTTTCTTCCCCCAAACCTATATTTATTATTATATATAGCATATCAATGACTTCGTTATTTGTTGTAGTTTTTTCATGAATCAATAAAAAAAAGAGAAACAATAATTCATAGGACCGTATATAGATATGGAATAAAGTACGCATAGAGAGGTACGGTCTGAGTGATGAATGAGGGAGACGGAAACTGCCTTTGTTTACGTCTCGCCCTCAAGGCCACGCGAGTGGAGAGGGTTGCTAATTACTTCATTCAGGAGAGGTGAGGAAACTTACGCTTAACCAAAAATGACACCATTGGTGTGAATGTAACTATTAAAAATAGTATTTTTGTTCAAATGGATGCCAATAGCATCATGGTGCACTTAGGCTTTAAAAATGTATACACACCATTGACGTCACCGTGCGTGAGAGGGTTAATAATTTATAAATTATTTTTTGGCCTTTGATGCAACGACGTAACTCGGAATGACACAAAACAGGAACTCCCTGTACACTGTCATCGTAAACCGAATCTAATCTGGTCAAACCTCCGTGCTGTTATTTGTGGGAAACCTTATATATTCGTCAAAGTTCCCTTTTTATTCATCATTGATATAGGAATGATGGAGTAATGAAGATTCACCTTTGTAAATTTTGGATTGATATACATTTTAATTAAAGGTATATAGATATGTATTTTGGTTAATGGTATTTGAGTTAACTAATAATTTTTCTTAATTGTTGCATGCTTCACTATTTTGTGTAATGTCAAAACATGGTCTTTCTATATCTTATAAGGTTAGGTTGAGTTGATTGTTTAACCCATGTGAATGTGAAGAATGACCTCAAAACAACTTTAATCAGCATCTCAACAGTGAATTTTAATTTTAGTGATTCAAGGATCAGTCTCCCTCTCATGTCTTACAAATTGGATGAGTGTAGATTTTTGGTTTTTAGGTTGGAAGTGGTGGTGTTGGACTCATGACCACTGTTTTGGTTGATAAAGCAGTGAAAGACGATAAGCTTAATTAGAAGTTTCTCATCAATGAGGGAATAAGTAATTCTTTAAGCAGTCTTTTAAATATAAGGGCTTCTATGCACACAATTGAATCCTTAATAGGGTAGGTCAGGTTAGATTGGAAATTAATTTTAAACAAACCACATAGCATGGTCGTTATCCTGAACACAATACGGGAAGTAATTATAGGTTTAGTGTCTATGAGCAGAAATACATAACCCTGGGGCAACCATTTTTCCATTGGAGATAAGAGTTGAAGATCTGACTATGAAAACCTTTCAAATTAATTATTTTTAATCAATTTAAGAAACCTACGTAAATAGATGTTTCCTTGAATTTACTGGGAAGAAGGTATTATAGGGAGGGAGACTTGTTCTGTATCACAAACCTTTGTTGTCCTTGGGGGGAAGAAAATTAAGTACAGTACTTGAGAAATTCTGTACCTGTAAGGTAATATAAATAACCCTTTTAGGCCATCTTTATCATCCAGAGATATCCCTGAACACTCTATGATCCAGGAATATCCCTGAACACTTGGAAATAAAAAGCTTAGGTTAGGGTGCCACTGTACTCTGTGCCCTGGGATGGGCTTGGTCTTTAGGTTAGGGTGCCACTATACTCTGTGCCCTGGGGTGGTTTGGGTCTATGTGAGTATGCTTCTACCTTTTAGTGTAGTAAATAACCATTTTAAACAATTTATGTAACACAGAGGCTCTCATGAACTTTTGTGGTAAGATTACCCTATGATTAAGGATAAGTTCACCTTTGAATTTGAAAGTTGTGGGGTCTTTATTCAATGCTTTGTCCAAAGACTCATGTTTAAGAAGACTGGTGCTCATGGACTTTAGAAATTTATGTATGTTAGTGGTTACTCTATGAGAGTAACTGAGGTGGAGGCTTTGTCTTGTTTAACAAGATAAAACTCATGTTAAACATGAATTTTATCTTGTGAATACAGTCGAACCTCCGCATAAAAATGCATTCGACCGCGAAGAAATCGACCTACAAGCACAATTTTCGAACAAATTTTGAGTCGACATTTGAACAATTCTCCAGGTATGAATGCATACACACGCACATCCATCCGGTCGACCACGTGTTTGCTCTCATTCTGTATTGGTGTGTGCACTGTGAAGATTGCTGGTTGTTCTTTCGTTGTAGATTTTCAGATTTTTTTGCTTTTTACATTAAATTAGCCTTCATTATTGCTCCCAAGAAAGTGAAAAGTGTCAGTGATAGTGACGTTAAAAAGCCTAAATGTATTACTGTGGAAATGAAGAAAGAAACAATAGCTAAACATGAGAACAGTGTTCGTATTTCTGATCTCCTCAAGCAGTATGACGTGGAGAAATCAACCATCTGTACTATTTTAAAGAATAAAGAGGCCATAAAGGCAGCTAACGTGGCTAAAGGAGTGACTGTATTAACGAAGCATAGGTCTCAAGTAATGGAAAAGATAGAAAAATTACTTTAATTTGGATATAGTGTTAGCAAGTCTATAATATGCACGATGGCTGTACACTTACACCATGAATTAGTAGCAACAACTCGTGTGCTAGTGGTGCTAAAATTGACGAATTTAAAGCAAGTAGAGGCTTGTTTGAAAAATTTTGTCAATGAGCTGGAATTTATAATGTTGTTAGACATGAAGAGACATCTAGTTAGGACTACAAGGCAGCAGAAGCCTATGTGGTAGAATTTGCTATATTTATAGAAAGTGAAGGTTATGTCTCGCAGCAAGTTTTTATCTGTGATGTTAAAAGGCTGTTTTTGAAAAAATGCCTAGAAGATCCTACATAACCCTAGAGGAGAAATCTCTGCCTGGTCACAAACCAGTGAAGGACAGGCTTACACTTTTTTGTGTGCTAATGTAAGTAAGGGTTGCAAGATTAAGCCTCTTGTAGTCTACCACTCTGAAAATCTGCGCGCTTTTAAGCGCAATAATGTGTTGAAGGCTAGACTTCCAGTAGTGTGGAGGTCGAATAGCAAGGCTTGGGTAACACTTATCCATTTTAGAGAATGGTTGACTGAAGTTTTTGTGCCAGCTGTCAAGATATATCTTGAGGAACAAGGTTTACCCCTTAAGTGTCTTCTGGTAATGGACAATGCTCCAGCCCCTCCTCCAGATTTGGAAAAAGACCTTGATATCAAATATGACATAAGAAAAGTCAAATTTCTGCCTCCTAACACCACTCCTCTCCTCCAGCCCAAGGACCAGGAAGTCATTTCTAATTTTTGGAAACTGTATACGAAGGGTCTTTTTTCTAGGTGTTTCCAGGTCACCAACAAATTGGATTTGACCGTGCGTGATTTCTGGAAAGGCCACTTCAATATCCTCCTCTGCATAAGCCTCATTGAAAGGGGAATGGAAGGAGGTCTCTTACTGCATGCTGCAATCCGCCTGAAGGAAACTTTGGCCAGGTTGTGTGGGTGATAGTGGCTTCAAGGGTTTCAAGCGGGAGACAGCCGTCAATGTATTGAACAAGATTGTGGCCATGGGCCAAAGTCTGGGCTTGGAGGTCGACGAGGAGGATGTGGAGGAGCTGGTGGAGGACCACAAACAAGATCCCACAATAGAAGAACTTCTGGAGTTGCAACGTGAACAGGTGAAGGCTATCTAGGAGGAGCATTCAGTGGAGGGGAAGGATGAGAGGGTAATGTTTCAGGAGATAAGTTAAAAGATAGTTTTAGTAAGTGGAGTGATGTTCAGGCTTTCACTGAAAAAACTGTGACCAACAGAGAAGTGAACATTTTAAATGACAATATGATGTCCAATTTCCGAAAACTTTATCAACAAAGAAAAACAAATTTCTCTGGATCGTTTTCTTGTGCCAATACAACCAGAGAACCACCTTGCAAAGAGAGAACATAGAGGAAAGACAACAAAAATACTTGTTCAGTTACCCCCACGTTTTTATGGAGGGGTCTCTCCATCGGAGGAGTAATTTTCCTCCTCCTCCACCACCATCCACGTGTGCCAGCAACTATCAACCACAAAGGTAAAGTGTAATACAATTATCATGTTTTATTTTAGTACAGTGTTAGAATACTGTAGTGTATTATTCTATAATTAAGGTTATTTTTAATCCTATTTTATATTTTTGCCACATATAAACCCATAAAAATAATAAAAAGGTATCTTTCTGGGGCTAGGGAACGGATATATTGGATTTACATTATTTTCAATGGGAAAAATTGTTTCCTGTTATGAAAATTTCAAGTTGCAAATGGGGTTAAGGAACGAATTAAGTTCGTAACATGAGGTTCCACTGTATACGAAATGGATTGTGCAAATTTGCATTTCTTACATTGTTTCTTTAAAGCTGTGTGCTTTTGTTCTTTGGACAGTTCATTACATGTCCCCTACTTGCAAGAAAATGATATAATAAATTGCAGATTAAAAAGTCGTCTTACATTGCTTCCATTTACAGTTGTTTGTAAAACTCAAGTTGTTTTGGCCCTCAGGATTACCTTAATGCAAAGTCCAAGATACCCGATGCTCTATCCAGATTAATGCATGATTTTTATTACAGAAATGTAAGGTTACCTGCTTTGGTTAAACATTTATACCTTGGTTAGAACTACTACTCTTTCTTACAGATGTTCGTCTTTATGATTGGAGGTCTCATAAATTCAGGTAATAGGTCGTCTATCTGTAAAACTTAATGCTTTCTTGAATAGAATGAAATTTTTGTCAGAGACATTCTTTAGTACAGAGGCCAGTTTTTATGTCCTTAATTACTTGATCTAAATATTCTTTATTTATGCTTGTTCCGGCAAGCTGCTAGATGTTTTTATGGATAGCTTTCTCTTTCTTCAGTGGTCATATAAAATTTCGTCATAAATCTCTTGTAACCTTTTTAGCTTTGTATGGTAAAGAACGTCGTTACTTGGTGGCACTGCTGAAGTATCTTTCAAGTGACCAAGTATATTACATATTGTAAGTAATTCTTGTGTTTAACTAATTTCATTCTCTTTATGTATATTTAAACATTAAAGAACTTACCAAGATCAGTAGCAGCTTATAGTCAAGGGTTCCTAAATTATTTTCTACTATTACATCAAGAATTCAATTTGCTTTTTTCTTTCAGGAATTTCTTCATTTTAGACCAGTGTTTATGGATTACATGCTTCTCTTGTGGAGATGAAATAACCACACTCTCCTCTGAGGAACCACAAACATAGCCACTCGTTTTATAGTGTGGATCTGAGCAAGTACATGGGCAGCAGCTTTGCTTTACACACATGACAAGCTCCTAATTGATTCTCCTTTGATACTGACTATACAATAACATTTCCATCCATTGAAAGTCCATAATTGTAGCTAGCTACCTCTTCTAATAATTGGTTAATACAAGGCATATTTTCAGCAGTCTATGCAGTGATTTACAAACAGACCAACAAAGTTATATGTTTTCTGTGAGTTCAAGATTTAACATTCATGACAATTATCTTCGATATATAGGTTCTCTTATTGTCTTGAAATGTTTCTTTTTTTTTTTCATTCCCATGGAGTATTCAATTCCCTATCCTTTATGCTTGGTTTGTGGTAGTTAACACTGACATAGCTTTCTCCATCTAAAACTTATCAGGGAGAGAATGAGTGATTTTAGACACAGACAAGGATAATTTGATAAGCAAGGTCTATATCAATAGCATATTTATAGAGGCGAAGGCTTAGATAAAACGATGGAGGCTGGAGTGTGGGGAATATTAATATTCTATACTTGTTTTTCAAATTTGAAGGTGTTTATATATTGCATTCTCACACTATACTCAATAAGTTGGCCCAATATAAAGGATATCACAAAGATAAAAATAATCACCCTTGTAATCGTTGGTAGTGGAGAGTTAGGAGCATTTCTCGTACTAACTAAGATTACCAGTGTGATAAGGTTAAAGTTTTTCTGTACTGAAGGTGTTTGTAAATTGCAGAATTATTACACAAAACACTTGTAGCCCATCATTATCTTGAAATCAAATGTCAGAAAACAAAAAGATAGAATGACGGCACTCTAAGCTTGATTTAATTTGCTATACAATTGACTTTGCTGGAAGACAGCAAGACTAAGTGTCTACTCAATATGTTCTACCGAAATATAAGACCAATGATAGAGAAAAAGATGAATGAGCCACTGACAAAGATGTCAGTAATACCGTAGATGAGGGCCAATGGCCCCATAGTCATCACTTGGATCTGTAAAAAAAAATCAACATTCATTAAAACTATTCCTAATAAAAGGCTCTCATAGTTTTCACCTTAAAAGTATCAAATCTGATTTCAGTAATTTCAGTATTTGTTAATTCAGTTAAATAGAAAAGCAAGTTTAGTTTACTGTTTCATTGATCTGGTAGGACAAACAGATAGCCATTCCATATTATTCATATAAAATATATACAAAATATATGAGAGAACAGTAAATAACAGGTTTTAATAAAAGTTATTTGTAAACACATTTCTTTTGTCAACCTAACATACATATACTGAGAAAAGACCTTTAATACATTCCATACAAATTGGATGAGCAGGGTGCATAAACTTACGAATTCTTATCTCTGATAAATACTTAACAAACTTGAAGATCTACAGAGATTTTAGATGGCAATGTTTTTCAAAGATGCAGATGAAATTTAATGTTCTGAAATGCCAAACTATGAAAATAAACAACTGAATATGACATACCCTTGAAGCGTTATATTGGGTTTGTACTAGACCACTCTCAAAAACTAGACATCATGAAACTCTTACAACCTAAAGGGAACCCTAGAAACCCCCATGGACACCTAAGAGGTTTTGCTTTGACTCGGCTACCTCCCTTATAATAGGGATTATGGCCCATATATATATATATATATATATATATATATATATATATATATATATATATATATATATATATATATATATATATATATATATATATATATATATATATATATATATATATATATAATATATCTATATATATATAGTGATCCCCCCATTATCGCGGTAGTTCGGTTCCGGGACCCGGTGCGAGACAGGAAAACCGCGAAGTAGGATCAGCCTAAATGTACATAGATATTTTTAATTTATTTTTACGTTTACACTGTATAAACCCTCCCTGTACTGTTAACAAACCACCCTTTACTTCATAAATAACAGCATGCAACGTAAATTTATATGAAAATGATAGATAAAATTACGGTGAATGAAGTGGTAATTACATGACATACTCATGTACATAGGTATTTTAATAATAATTTGCCGAAAAAAAAAACCGCGATACATCGAAAATGCGAACCAAGAAACGCGATCCAGCGGGGGATCACTGTATATATATATATATATATATATATATATATATATATATATATATATATATATATATATATATATATATATATATATATATATATATATATATATATATATATATATATATATATATATATATATATATATATATATATATATATATATATATATATATATATATATACAGCGATATGGCATGGGACTATCTAACCTGTAGAGCTATATTTATGTCCACAATGATATACAACACTTACTGATAGTAGGCATTGCAACCAAGCCCCAAAGAAGGTGCATAATTAAAAAAAAACATACAGTAAATCAATGGATAAAACAAAAAAAGAATAACTATTGTATTTCTTACAATATTTTCTATATCCATTATTATTCTTTAGGACCACGGTAGATGAGTGGTAGGGTGCGCAATTTGGTAGGCAATTAATGTGAATTCAGTCACACCATCAGAGTTTCTCCAAGGAAGTTGTATATATTGTCACGGTCTGCAGATTCCAAGTCAAATTCAGACTGTACTTTAATCTGCCATATTAGATATATAGATCTAATCATGTTTACATGTTTATTTACAATATTTTCTATATCCATTATTATTCTTTAGGACCACGGTAGATGAGTGGTAGGGTGCGCAATTTGGTAGGCAATTAATGTGAATTCAGTCACACCATCAGAGTTTCTCCAAGGAAGTTGTATATATTGTCACGTTCTGCAGATTCCAAGTCAAATTCAGACTGTACTTTAATCTGCCATATTAGATACATAGATCTAATCATGTTTACATGTTTATTTACACTGTCTTATTTTGAAACTATTTCTACAACATAGTTAGCTACTGAAAAACTCTATACATATTAAAAATCTTTAAGCATATATAGCCTATCATATATAACAATGTTCTACAGAGAAAAGACAATTAAAACATAATTGAACAGAAGTTTGTTGCTTTTATTAATACTTGACATGTTACAAAATATGACTCCTCCTACATTATATATAATTACTGCTATCAGATGTACATGTCTTTTAAAGAGTTGTATATGGTATGAGATGTTAATGAAACATATTAAATGTGAGTAATAAGAAACCAAGACACAGTAAAAGCATTAATAAATGAATAGATAACACATGTGCAGTACAATATTTGGCACAGTACACAATTAATAATAATGATAAGTAAACTTAGAGATACAAAGCCATTGTAGACAACAGTGCTTACAGTATTTACACCAAAGCCTAAATGTTAATGAAAACTACAATATACTGATGTATTATGCAGTTTATTATCTTTAAAGGATCTCTCTGTCAAACTGAGGTGGCAGTTTTGTCAGGTTGTTTGGTATCTGATTCTGGAACCTCACTGCATGAGGTGTCTTGATCATGTGCATCAGGAGTAGCTGTGTCTCCTCGTTCAATGATAGATGCCACCTCTGTCTGTGAGTGAGATCCCAAGCTTTCAGAACCTTCTGATGGTGATGCAGGACTGCTGGTCTCTCCTGAAAAGACCTCTAAAGAATCCATATCAGGTTCCTTGCTGGTGCTTTGTAGAATATTGCTACTAAATTCATTTGTGGAACCTAGTAACTCCTGGTTGCAATCATAAGCATTAGTGCAGATTAGTTCTGATGTTAGAATAGAAGCAGCAACAGCAGTGACATCAGTATGAGAAGCACCTCCGCTATCCTTAGTAGTAGTAGTAGTAGTAGCAGTAGTAGTAGTAGTAGTAGTAGTAGATGTTGTAATATGTTTGTTTGTAGCAGCAGAGGTGGTGGTTGAACTAGTTGTAGAAATTTTTGTGTAGTGTACTGAATGTTGTATATGATCACCAACAGTTGCCAAGACAGGAGTTGTAGAGTTAACTGTTAATGGTGATGTTATAGGAAAGAGGAACTGGGGTGATGGTGGTGGGAAATAGGAGTCGTAGCGGTGCAGGTGTGAGAAGAACTCCAGTGTGTTGATATTGGGAGAGGAAGGACCAGAAGACGACACGAAGGATGGAGGCCCAGACCAACCAATACCTGGGGGGAGAAGGAGTGGGAAACATTCTCACACCAATTTCTCCTCAACCATAATTGAAAGTCTGTTGCACTTCTCAATGATTGATGTCTACGTAAATAACTAACATTACTACTAGACTACAAATAACAGAGCTTTGTACCATTCTTGAAATGAGTTTTAATATGAGTGAAAATATCATGCATAGATTTTTAAATGAAAAGTATTTATATATAAGCCATATTCCAAAAGAAAAATATAATAATACGTTCTACACTATAAAATAGACTGAGATTGTCAGTATATGTAGAATGTGCATATTGCAATGCTGTTATAATGTGTATAAAGTGAGGCTGTAAAAGAGTAGATATGTGATAATATACAACAGTTAAAATATACTTATCACCTGTAAAATATTTGAATATGTCCACACGTCCTAAAAATAACAGACTAGATTCTCTGTTGTTATTTGGATATAAAATTTTTATGCCCCTAACTAAAAAATAAACGAATAGTCTTTATCTTTTTTAACTTTGTGCAGTTAGCTAAAGTGAGAATTGGTACATATCACACATATAACATTGTCTCGAAATAGGTAATGTGTATTGTTTATATACTCATTTCGGCTGAATTTCGGTATTGATATGTTATTGAGCATAAAATAACCAGAAAGTGTACCTCTAGTTACTTTCTAGTAACTATTATATAGCAAATCTGAGGAGCGTTTTGAAGAATCCATTAGTGTATGGCTTAAAGAGTAACTTAAAACTGTGCATTGAGCTTATTTCTAATTGTATTCAGTATGAGAGAATTACCACAGGCATGAGTTCTGGACCCTTTGATATTTGATAAAAATTACTGATGCTGATGAAGGATTATTAAGTAGATTATAAAATTTTCCTCATGACACCTACATAAGGAAGGGATACCTATGTTAGGAAGTCAAGAACAAACATAAAACTGACTTAATAAAATATCATCTGTGGAAGAATGAATAGGAGATGGAGCTAAATGGTGAAAAATGTATGGAAAAAGGCTGTACATCAATATGCAGAAGATATCAAAAGATTATATAAGCAGGAAACTCCTCCCTGTTTATAATAGACTGTACAAGGGCCTGGTTGAGATCCATAGTATGGGCTGCATACTAACAGAAAGATATGGAGATATTTGAGAAGGTATAAAAGAGAGGTTGCATATCAATACCAAAATTGTATGATCTCAAATATGGAGACTTTCTGGCCAAATTAAACATCATATCTCAAAACTGAAGGAGGGATAAGAGATGCATTGCTTGGATTGTACAAAATCAATAATAGAATCATATTACAGAATACAGTGACTCAGTGGTTGTGAATTTTAGGTCTTCTGTTGCCTGGTTTATATACTGAGGTCTGTCTAAAGGGTATCAGACTTAATTGTTTCCCATGGGAAGTAATGACGTAAGGGAGACAAAAATGTGTGTAATGGAACTGTATACATTCGTGTGCATGTGTGGTGTTTGGCAAGCTCGTTAGCCTACTCTGTCGCTGTCAAGTAGTTAGTGTGATAGGAGCTATTGTATTTACACATTGCATTTTAATTTCACTCGTGATGATGTACCGTATGGAACAACGATCTTTATTTAAGTCATGCCAGAAGCTTGAGGACACCTAAGCAAAGGGTCTCACAAAATTTAACTGGCTTTTGGTAACAAAGTCATGGGTGTTATTCAGATAAAATAATAGAAAACTATCAAAGATGGCCACACATCTGTGGAGAATGACTACGTTATGGGAGATCATGAACTAGCCACAGTACAGCTGTTATTGGTAAATAGTGCATCTTGATAATGGAGGATGATCATATGGCTAGGTTGGGATCAGTAATGATTCACAACTTTGAAGGAGGATTCAGGCATGTGAAGAGTGGCCCAAGCTGTTTTCTCGGGGAAAACAGTAATTTTTTCTTGATGTTGTGCGGGACCTGCTGGATACGACCAACAGTGATCCTAAGTTTCTGAATACTGTAATAGCTAGAGATGACTTGTGGGTGTACAGGTATGACCTCAAAACCGATGCTTAATCTTCACAGTAGAAGCATCCAACATCAAATATTCCCAAGAAAGCATGTCAGGTGGGGAGCAAATCAAGGTGATGTTATTTCCTTTGACTACCAAGTACCAAAGCATCGTGCAACACGAAGTCACACCACATCATCTTGTTGCAGTTCAGCACAAGAGACCGAATCTGTTGACCTAGCAGGACTGGCTGTTGAATGGTGACATTGCCCTGGCTCATTCTTCTCAGTTGATCCACGATTTCATGGGAAAGAAAGCCATTTCACTCATTTGCCAGGCTCCCTACTCTCCAGAAGTGGTTCCTTCTGGCTAGAAGGAGCTACGTTTAGTCATTCCTAGATATGAAGAAGCTACTGAGAGGTTTCCACTTTAACAACCAAGAAGATGACATATGGAGAGCAAGGTCAGAGCCATTCCAAAAGAAACAATCCAAACGTGCATCAAATAGTGGAGGAATTACTGGGCTAAATTTATGGATGCTGAGTCTGGCTTGTTCAGGAAATGTATGCCTGGTTATACGTACATCACCAAGGAGGAGAAGACAGCACCAGGCCACAAAGTCAGCAAGGAGAGACTGTCTTTGTTTTGGGGAATAATGCTGCTGGAGACTTCAAGCTGAAGCCCTTGTTGGTGTACTTGGCAGAAAATCCATGGGCACTCAAGGGCACTTAAAAGGGTAAACTGCATGCTATCTGGAAGTCGAAAAAGAAGGCTTGGATAACCCTTCAAATATTTGGGGACTGGTTCAGCAACCATATTTTGCCAATAGTGGAGAGGTACTGTGCTTCCAAGGGTCTGCCCTTTAAGGTGTTGCCAGTGCTGGACAAAGCCCTGGTCACCCTCTCCATCTGGATTACTTTCATCTTAATGTAAAGGTGGTTTAACTTCCAACTAATACCACTTCCCTGATACAGCCAATGGATCAGGGGGGGTCATTGCTTCTTTCAAGGTATACTACCTCCGAAGGACAATCGCTATGACTCTCAGGCAACTTAAAATCACAAAAACTTGACTCTCAAGGACTTCTGGAAATTGTAAAAAATTCTTTATGCTGTGAAGAATATTGCTGATTCTTGGGACGAACTTGAGTGGGGTATGAAAGAAACTGTGCCCCCAGAGTGTGAATGACTTCTGAGGCTTTGAGGAGGCAGTTGAGGCTGTCACCAAGATTGTAGTTGCCCTGAGTAAGGAACTCATGTTGGAAGTGGAGCCTGATGATGTGACAGAACTGCTGGAATCTCATGGAAAGGAATTATCTGTTGAGGACCTCATTCAACTGGAGAAGCAGATGGTTCAAGAAGAAGAAATATCTTCACCAAGCCAAGAGCCCAAGAGATTCACAAGCAGGGAATTGGAAGATTTTTTTGCCCTGATAGAGGAAGGGTTGGCAAAGATCGAGGCTCAGGATACCAACACTGCCAGGTACACTAAGGTCGCCAGAAGGATCACTGATTGCCTGTGGTATTACAAGTAAGTATATGATGAAAAGAAAAGGGCATCCTTCCACTTGCCTTGACCAATTCTTCAAGAAGGTAGAGCCCCTATCAACATATTTTGTACCCTCTACCTCTGGTACCTCTATAGACTCACCTGCCCCAGTATATATCTGCTGCAGGTTCTCTTGCCTCTCCAGACTCACCTGCCTCTGTCTCCTCAGCACCTGCCTCTCTAGCTTCCTCCTGTTATAAGCCTGTCTATCTCTCCCTCCCTTGCAACACCCCCTTCAGTGTGCAAGCCGACCTCACGAGTAAAGGTAAGCAATACTATATAGTGTACTTTTACTATTTTTTTGTCTTAGATTACATAAGTAAAGGTTAGCAATATTGCATAGTGTACTTTTACTATTTTGATGTCTTACAATAAGCACTAAGATTATTTTTCTATTTTTTTGAGTGTTTTTATTTAGCGTTGGTGGGAGACCTAGGTTCGTATTTAGGTGTTTTCCGACTCTAACCTATTTACTCCTGCAATCCCTACCCTCCATTTCTTTTTTCAATTTTAGTAAACAACTAACTCTATGACTAAATCAGTTTTAGGTATGCTGGGGTTTCAGACGAGGATTGGCTGGCTACCATAAAATGTTAACATATTTACTCCTGCGGTTCCCCCTCCCTCCATCAAGTATTGGCTTCAAAATTTTATTATGTTTACTATTTCACGCTAACCTACTTACTCCTGTAATTAACCCCCTCCATTTTTTTTATTATTTCAAGTAGAGTACTAATTTTGAGCTTTCATCAGCTTTTGAAAAACTAGGGCATCAGAAAAAATGCCTGGCTACCAAAGAATGTTAATAACCACAGACATAGATACACTAATAAAAAGCATTGTCATCACAGTAATTTTATATATTATTGTTAGCTTAAATATGGTTACTTGTTTGTAATTGTTTCTCTTTGGTATCATTTTCTCATAAAGAATGGATAAATTTCAAATTAAAGTATGACTTGATGGTTTTGCATCACAATATTTTGCTTTTTGAGCATCAAGTGGACTGGTTAAAGCTATAGTCTAATAAATATTTTCAATAATAAATTTCACCAATGCACTAGAAAGCAACAAAAATGAAATCTAGCTATTATAGTCTGTAATAAAATATAGACTTACAGGTGATAGGCACCATGCCTCTTAACTTTTATTCTAGTAGTAATCAAGCAGCATTCTTTACTTTGATACCGTAAATCTGAATAAAAAATAATACAGAACACCTTTATGAAAGTAAGTTATGGAAACAATGTCTACAACTTTTATATCATAAAACACTTTAGTAAAGCTTGTTTAGAGCATCAGGAGGAGTGCATGATCTGAAATAGTATTTCAGATCATGTATCCTTTGATTTTACTAACGTTACTTCCATGACTAATATCAAAAAATGTTTCTTGGTAATAAGGCTCTGATATCTCCAATGACTCATATACATTAAATTCTTTCTAAATTTGAATATATGTAATAAGTCAACAATTTAACGGATTCACCTTTTCTTTATCTGTTATTCTTATATATATACAGTGTATACCCAAGTAATATTGAAGGAAAGAAACTGCTCACTGAAAACAGACTAACAGCTGGAAATCGCATAATATTCCAGCAGTATATATAGACAAGGCATAAATGTGATGTTTCAATATGAAGGCTGTCTATTCTAAATAATGTTGACCAGATGCTAAACTGAAATATATTACTGAGTGTAGTACCATAGAAATATTTCATGCCTTTACTGACGAATAATGTGTTGACTGTCAATAATTTAATGTGTAAATTTCATACTCTCTAATCACAAAAGACAACAATTTTACATGCAATGCCAGCAGAGCTATTTTCTTTTTTGGAAACCCTTTTAAGCCATGATATGCTATGACAATGTCTCTACAGTATTTTACTAAGGAGGTGTCAGCACTGCCATTCTATATTAAAAAAAATATTAGAAATTAAATCTATACTATCAAATAAATACTGTTCATACTCAGATAATACAACTGCTATAAATTCAACTTCAATGCCAACTTGATTTCTAACTAAATATATTTTATGTAAATACAAACAATCACTTTAACTTTATTATCGTTAATCATGCTCTTTACAAAATCACATCTTTCATAAATAGTTGTCATGTAGGGCAATTCATACTTCAAAGTATCTTTCACAATATTTAGCATATGTGTTCTTCTATATAGAGATATAACACTTGGGTCATTTGAACTAAGAAACAACATGCTCTAATACGTAAGGCTTATATTTAAGGGTTATGACCTCATGAAATTTCTAGAGATGAGTCCCTAGACCACTTACTAGATGACGGTGACTGAAGGCCAAGTGGTGGAGGCTGTGATCGTGGATGTTTTGGAGTAGATGGCATCTTGGGAGGAGAAGACAATGGAGTCCTGAACTGAGCAAGTGCCATGCGTTCCAAAAAGCTGTCTAACTGACGAAGAGACAGAGCATTGTGGAGTGTTTCTAGAGGCCGAATTGAGGGCACAACACCAAGACCCTCTATATCTGTGAATAGAAAAAAATAATATATAAAATGTATATTTTGTAAATACTATTTTGCAAATCTCGTTACAGTGCAGGTGACGTATCAATACCTGGACATCAGATGAAAGTATTGGCGTATATATATATATATATATATATATATATATATATATATATATATATATATATATATATATATATATATATATATATATATATATATATATATATATATATATATATATATATATATATATATATATATATATATATATATATATATATATATATATATATATATATATATATATATATATATATATATATATATATATATATATATATATATATATATATATATATATATATATATATATATATATATATATATATATATATATATATATATATATATATATATATATATATATATATATATATATATATATATATATATATATATATATATATATATATATATATATATATATATATATATTTATTATTATTATTATTATTATTATTATTATTATTATATGGTGAACAACTGACAACTAAAAACTACTAAATCTGTTGCTCTATATTTTGTCTGTTAAATTTTTATATATATATATATATATATATATATATATATATATATATATATATATATATATATATATATATATATATATATATATATATATATATATATATATATATATATATATATATATATATTATTTTTTTTTTACACACACACAGACGGGCCTAAAAATAAAATAAAATAAAATTGCCCTCATCGAGAAGCAGTGTAATGACTTGTCAGATGTGAAGGGGTAATAGGAAATGTGCAACGAATATTTAGAATATCAAGTATTGATGTAGGCACAGAAAGAGAGCTGTAACTGAAGGAATTGTTCTGGACAGTCCTATTTTGGTCCAAAAGACCTTCAGTTCTAGTATTGCAACAGGTGGCTGATGCCATGGGCCAACCTACTACATACAGTATATAAACAGGGTGTTCATAAATTCCATGTGCAATTTAATATACTTATACCTTTGTGACTATACTTGATAGAAACAATCTGTAATAAGGATATAAAAGCTTAATGTATCTATTTTTTTAGTCTTTGGGAATTTTATTTATTATTTGTTTTACCTAATATTTTGTTACAATTTCTTGAAACATAAATTGACTTCTTTTGCAGAAAGTAAACTGTGCTCTCTGGTTGGCTGAGCTAAAATCTAATGTTGCTGCCCAATGGAGGTTTAGAAATCTTTCCAATAAAGAAAAGCACCACAATGGAATTCCATATCCAAGTACATGAAGAAATTTAAAGAAAAAGGTACTGTCAATGATAAGCCACAGTTTGGCAGACCATGCGTTTGTGAAGAAACTGTAGCATCTGTAGAGCAAGCCATTGTGGAAAGTCCAAGAAAAACATTAAGATAGGCATCTTTAGAGATAGACCTTTCAAAATCTATTGTCCATAAGATTCTGCAAACACAAATGCATCAAATGTTATTAGAATAGGATTATCATGCACGAATAACTTTCTGTTATTAGTTCAATGAAAAAAATTAATATCGAATATTCATTTCTGAAAAATTTAATGTCCTCCGATGAAGCAACATTCCACATTAGTTGCAAGCTTAACAGGCATAATTGCCGTATTTGGGGAGATGAAATGCCACATGAATCTGTTGAACTTGTTAGAGATTCTCCTTAAGTAAATGTCTGGTGTGTTTTGGGAAAAAATACTCGTAGTGCCATTATTTTTTGAAGAGCATGTTGTTAATGGTACTAACTATTTAGAAATGCTGCAAAATTACTTAATTCCTAAGCTCGACCAATTAGAACTAACTGAGAATACAATGTTTCGACAAGATCGTGCACCTTGACACTTTGCTCTGCAAGTTAGGCATCTTATAAATGAAATTTCCTAACATGAATTGGAAGAGGTGGACCACTATATTGGCGTCCACGATCAGATTTGATTCCATTGGATTTTTTTCTTTTGGGGACATGTGAAAAGTAATGTTTATTCAACTACACCTCGATCTTTAGAGGACTTGCAAGCAAGGATAAGTGATGTGATTGAAGGTATTACAAAATATCACCTGAAAAATTTTTGTACATATTGTATTACTTGAGACCTATGCTTCATTAATATAGTCACTCATTTAGCCACGTTATATCCCTTTAGGGTCTCTTTAGTTTTTGAAATAGTACAGATGGTCGATTTCTCCACGTCATACTGCTTGGCGTAATTAGAAACACAAACACCATTCTCATGCTTAGCTATTATTTTTTTCTTCGTTTCCACAGTAATACGTTTAGGCTTTTTAGTGTCACTATCACTGACACTTTTCAGTTTCTTGGGAGCCATATTGAGGGCTTATTGAATGGAAAAAGCAAAAAATCAGGAAACCTACAATGAAAGAACGAGTGATCTTTACAGTGCAGGCAACAATGCAGAACGGAGAGCAAACATGTGGTCAACCACGTTGATGTATGTGTGTATGAGCATTCGTACCACGAGCATTGTTCGCGGGTCGATTAAGAATTTATTAAAAAAATTGTGATCGTGGGTAGATTTGTTTGTGACTGGATGCATTCGTATGTGGAGGTTCGACTGTAGTCTAAAACAAAAAACATAATCTATAAAAATAGTAAAAGTACATTATACAGTATTGCTTACTTTTACTCCTGCGGCTGGCTTGCATCATCAGCCCCCAAATCCAAGTTGAGGGGAACTTTCACAACATCTCAGCATTTGGCTCTATACGCATCTGTGTCTTCAACACAATATTGACATTTATTGCATTACACAATATATACCACAGTCAATACTGCACACTATACAAAATATTTAGAAATATATACAAATACTGTACACTATACGGTACAGTATATAAGTCTAAAACCCTTCCATTTTCACTTCATCCGTCTCTCCTTCTAATTGATAAGGTACATATCTACATTTAACAAATTATGCATCATATAGATAATAAAAAAAAAAATATATATATATATATATATATATATATATATATATATATATATATATATATATATATATATATATATATATATATATATATATATATATATTATATATATATATATATATATATATATATATATATATATATATATATATATATATACCTAGTTCTTAGAATAACACGAAGATTGGTTCTCGAAAGTGCCGCGTATTGTAATTTCCGGGTATTGTAACGAGTCATTTTCCATAAGAAACAATGATAATGGTCATAGATATGTTCCACAACCGTACACAGACACACTATACCAAAGATATAAGATAAGTAAAACATATTTTATAAGTACATAACAAAACAGAAAGAAAAGTAGTTATTTATATTAACATGCAAATAGTGTACAGTATAAAAGATATACAGATTTACAGTACAGTAAACAAATTAATGCACTCTATTATGCGGTGGGCAACAGGCATACACTGGGACGTGCATGGTGGTGGTGAGCACGAGGATGCAAACGTTTTGCAGCCTCCATATCAGCTGCTGCACCCTCGCACGCTATTTCCCTGACGATATTATATCGCAAGTTTGTTTGCTGTGTGTTCTTAATGCTTTTTTTTAATTCTCTTCATAATATTCGATCGCATTAAGCGGTAGAAGAGGAGGAGGATGCGGGAAAACAAACCTCTATCTGCAAACATTTTGCTGCTTCCGTATCAGCTGATGCACCCTTGCACACTATTTCCCTGACGATATTATAACGAAAGTTTGTTTGTTGTTTGTTCTTAATGTCTTTTTTTAAATTCTCTTCATAATATTCGATCGCATTAAGCGTTAGAAGAGGAGGAGGATGCAAGAGAACAAACCTCTATCTGCAATCGTTTTGCCATTTCTGTACCAGCTGATACACCTTCGCACGCTATTTCCCCTGACGATATTATATCGAAAGTTAGTTTGCTGTTTTTTCTTAATGCTTTTTTTCTATTCTCTTCATAATATTCGATCGCATTAAGCGGTAAAAGAGGAGGAGGATGTGGGAAAACCAACCTCTATCTGCAAACATTTTGAAGCTTCCATATCAGCTGATGCACGCTCGCACGCTATTTCCCTGACAATATTATATCGAAAGTTTGTTTACAGTTTGTTCTTAATGCGTTTTTTCAATTCTCTTCACAATATTCGATCATTTCAAGTGGTAGAAGAGGAGAAGGATGGTGGAAAGGGGCCTCCGAGGCAGTCGATTATTTGTTTAAATAAATAAATTTATTTTTTACATTTTTTGCATGGGTTGTTATTTGCGAATTTCGTATTTTTTTACTAATATTTTTTAGGGGTGTTATTCCAATTTCGCTAATTATAAACACTCGTAAAAAGCAAACTAGGGGTATATATATATATATATATATATATATATATATATATATATATATATATATATATATATATATATATATATATATATATATATATATATATATATATATATATATATATATATATATATATATATATATATATATATATATATATATATATATATATCCCCAGTTTGCTTTTTACGCATGTCTATAATCCACGAAATTGGAATAACACCCTTAAAAATTAATAGTAAAAAATTACAAAATTCGTGAATAACAACCCATGCATAAAAAAAAAAATTTCATTATTTGCTTAAATGAATTTTTCTTTTTAATTTTTTTTTTGCATGGGTTGTTATTCGCAAATTTCAAATTATTTTACTATTCTTTTAAGGGGTTTTATTCCAATTTTGCAGATTATAAACATGCGTAAAAAGCAAACTAGGATATATATATATATATATATATATATATATATATATATATATATATATATATATATATATATATATATATATATATATACACAGTGATCCCCCGCTGGATCGTGTTTCTTGGTTCGCGTTTTCAATGTACCACTTTTTTTTGGGGGGGGCAAATTATTATTTTATTTTTTGGGTATACGCAAAAATATTCAAATACAGAGTTCCCCCTCTGTATCGCGTTTCTTGGTTCGCGTTCTCACTGTATCGCGATATTTTTTTTTATAAATTATTAAAATATTGAACAAATAAAAATTTTCAGTATTTGAATTTTTTTATTGAAAAAAAATTTTCATTATTTAATTGATAAAAAAATTTTATTTCCCAGCCTACGAATAATAAAACAGTAAAAAATAGTAAAAAACATAAATTTAGATATACGTACGTACAGTATAACTCACAGTATTGCATCATGCGAAATAGTGTCCGATAGCATACAATGTATTGAGGTCGCACATACGTGAGCTAGCATATATATTTATATTTCCAGTAGTTTCAGGATTTTATTGATAAAAAAACGTATTTCTTAGCCTAAGAATAATAAAACAGTAAAAAATATTAAACAGTATTGCACCACGTAAAATAAGATACCGGTATCAGTGTTTCGGAAAACGCAAAGGCTCTCACCTACGTGACCTAGTGAATATTAAAATTTTCATTATTTTATTCATAAAACAAGTATTTCCTAGCCTAAGAATAATAAAACAGTAAAAAATAGTGAAAAACATAAATACAGTACTAACAGTATTGCACCATGAAAAATACTATACCGGTATCACGTTTCGGAAAACGTAAAGGCTCTCACCTATGTGACCTAGTGAATATTAAAATTTTCATTATTTTATTGATAAAACAAGTATTTCCCAGCCTAAGAATAATAAAACAGTAAAAAATAATAAAAAACAAAGTACTAACAGTATTGCACCATGTAAAATACAATACCGCTATCAGTATTTCGGAAAACGAAAAGGCTCTCACCTACGTGAGATAGTTCATGGAATGCTATTGGCTGAAAGGTCGGGAGACGACGAATCATAGAATTGTTTTTCAATATGTTCTGTATCATGGGGTCTGATTGGCTTTTTCATTGCAGTTTGCTTTTCCCTCCAATTTCCAATGTGCCGCCTCACTCGCTCAGTCTAACTTACGTGTGCGCCGTTCTCGTTGTGCTTATTAATACGTTTTGCTTGTGATTGTGTTTTCACGCGTAATTTAACCTTTGCAATGCCTCCCAAACGTCCTTCACCTTCTAAGGCTTCTGGTAGTCAGCCTAAGCGGCAAAGGAAAATGTTAACCATTTTAGATAAAGTGAAACTCTTAGATATGTTGAAAGAAGGAAAAAGGTTTGTGGATGTCGGCCGCTATTTTGACCTCAATGAATCTACTGTGCGCTACATCAAAAAGGACGAGGCAAAGAAATAATTTCCTCCGGGGTCAAGATGATCATAACCTAATTTACGGTAAGTTTACCTATCACGCACATATGTATGCCACGTCATCATCACCTCATTCACCGTAATTTTATCTATCACTTTCATAAAAATTTATATTGCTTGCTGTTATTTATAATGTAAAGGGTGTTTTTTTAACAGTGCAGGGAGGGTTTATACAGTACGTAAACGTAAATATAATTGTAAAATACCTATGTATGTCACGTCATCATCAACTCATTCACCATAATTTTATCTATCACTTTCATAAAAATTTACGTTGCTTGTTGTTATTTATAATGTAAAGGGTTTTTTTTTAACAGTGCAGGGAAGGTTTATACAGTACGTAAACATAAAAATAATTGTAAAATACCTATGTACATGAGTATGTCATGTAATTACCACTTCATTCACTGCAATTTAATCTATCACTTTCATATAAATTTACGTTGCATGCTATTATTTATGAAGTAAAGGGTGGTATGTTAACAGTACAGGGAGGCTTTATACAGTGTAAACGTAAAAATAAATGAAAATATCTATGTACATATAGGCTGATCGTACTCCGCGGTTTTCCTGTCTCGCGCCGGCTCCCGGAACTGAACTACTGCGATAAGGGGGAGAACACTGTATAGAAAAAATAAAAATTTTCAGTATTTTCATTTTTTTATTGAAAAAAAACAACTAATTTCATTATTTAATTGATAAATTTTTTTTTATTTCCCAGCCTACGAATAATAAAACAGTAAAAAATAGTAAAAATCATAAATTTAGATATATAACTCACAGTACAGGGTATAGCATCATGTCAAATAGTGCTCGATAGCGTACAATGTATTGGGGTCGCACCTACGTGAGCTAGCATATACTGTATATTAAAATTTCCAGTAGTTTCATGATTTTATTGATAAAAAAAACGTATTTCTTAGCCTAAGAATAATAAAACAGTAAAAAATAATAAAAAACATAAATACTAACAGTATTGCACCACGTAAAATACGATACCGGTATCAGCGTTTCGGAAAACACAAAGGCTCTCACCTACGTGACCTAGTGAATATTAAAATTTTCATTATTTTATTGATAAAACAAGTATTTCCTAGCCTAAGAATAATAAAACAGTAAAAAATAGTAAAAAACATAAATACAGTACTAACAGTATTGCACCATGTAAAATACGATCCCAGTATCACGTTTCGGAAAACGCAAAGGCTCTCACCTACGTGACCTAGTGAATATTAAAATTTTCATTATTTTATTGATAAAACAAGTATTTCCTAGCCTAAGAATAATAAAACAGTAAAAAATAAATAAAAAACATAAATACTAACAGTATTGCACCATGTAAAATACGATACCGCTATCAGCGTTTCGGAAAACGAAAAGGCTCTCACCTACGTGAGATAGTTCATGGAATGCTATTGGCTGAAAGGTCGGGAGATGACAAATCACAGAATTGTTTTTCTGTATGTTCAGCATCACGGGGTCTGATTGGCTTTTTCATTGCAGTTTGCTTTTCCCTCCATTTTCCAATGTCCCGCCTCACTCGTTCAGTCTAACTCACGTGTGCACCGTTCACGTTGTGCTTATTAATACATTTTGCTTGTGATTGTGTTTTCACGCATAATTTAACCTTTGCAATGCCTCCCAAACGTCCTTCACCTTCTAAGGCTTCTGGTAGTCAGCCTAAGCGGCAAAGGAAAATGTTAACCATAGTAGATAAAGTGAAACTCCTAGATATGTTGAAAGAAGGAAAAAGCTTCACGGATGTCGGCTGCTATTTTGGCCTCAATGAATCTACTGTTCGCTACATCAAAAAGGACGAGGCAAAGATCAGGAAAACAGCGAGCATTTCTTTTGATAAATCAGCGAAGAGGGTCGTAATATCCCGCAATAAGGCAGTAGTGCGCATGGAAGCTGCTTTGGCCCTGTGGATTGCTGACTGCAGAAAGAAAAACATCAGCTTAGACACCAATATCATACAAACAAAGGCGAAGAAGCTGTACGATACATTTGATACAAACGAACCTGTCGACGACAGTGGCGACCTTGGAGAGGAGGAGGGGAGAGAAGAAGATATCGACGACCCACAACCAGGACCCTCCAGTGATTCTCCACCGAGGATACAACCGTTCGTTGCTAGCAAGGGATGGTTCTTCAAATTTCAAAAACGCTATGGCCTAAAAAATGTTTCAGTGCATGGCGAAGCTGCCTCTGCAGATACAGCTGCCACAGAAAATTACGTCAAGAACGACTTCAAGAAAATTATCGCCAAAGGGGAATATGTTCCTGAGCAGTTCTTCAACTTGGATGAGACTGGCTTGTGTTGGAAGAGAATGCCATCTCGCACTTTTCTGTTCAAGGAAGAAGCTAAAGCCCCTGGATTTAAAGTGCACAAAGATCACGTTACCCTCATCATGTGCGGAAATGCTGCGGGCTTTATGTTAAAGCCCGGGGTTATCTACAAGTCAAAGAACCCTAGGGCTTTGAAGAACAAGAATAAGAATTTGCTGCCAGTGTATTGGATGCATAACCCTAAGGCATGGATCACGAAAAGCCTCACATCGGACTGGTTTCACCAATGCTTTATCCCTAAGGTAAAACTTTATCTTGCGGAAAAAGGCCTTGAATTTAAAGTCCTTCTTTTGATGGATAATGCTGGTAGCCACGCAACTAATCTCCAATATGACGGTGTTCAAGTTGAGTTCCTGCCACTGAATACGACGTCACTGATTCAGCCTATGGATCAAGGCGTTATTCGTGCGTTCAAGGCCCTTTACACACGAAATGCCCTGGCAAACCTTGTTGAATCCATGGATTCGGACAAGGACTTCTCAGTGAAAACATACTGAAGTAATTACACGATTGCCACATGCCTTCAAAATATTCAGAATGCAATCAAAGAGATGAAGGCGGCCACAATCAATGCCAGCTGGAAGAAATTGTGGCCCGAAGTCATCCACGACTACAAGGGATTTGCTCCTGATGAAGTGCAGAAGTCGGCAGTTGCAAAAGCTGTGAAGTTGGCTGCATTGCTAGGAGGAGAAGGCTTTAAAAGATATGACTCACGAAGATGTGAATGAACTGACTGACTGCCACTCGCAGCCTTTGAGTGATGAAGACTTGGAAGAAATGATGAAATCAGCGAGCGAAGAAGAGGAAGAAATTCAGGAGACGCAAGAAGAAATTGAAGAACCTGGCCTTACACTCGAACGTCTGGCAACCATATATCAATGTGAAAGCAGCCCAACAACCCTCGCAGGAATATGACGATAATATGGTTCGTTCGGTGACCTTCTGTAATCTTCTCGACAGTGCCATGATTCCTTACCATACCATCTTGCAACAAATGAAGAAACACCAACAACATTACCATGTTCTTCTCCCCCAAAAAGCAGCCGTAAAGCTTTTATTGGCTGTGAAATAATTTCCTCCGGGGTTAAGAAAGATCATCATCACCTCATTCACGGTAAGTTTACCTATCATGTACATATAAATCTATGTTGCATGCTGTTATTTAAAATAATTGTAAAATACCTATGTACATGAGTATGTCATGTAATTACCACTTCATTCACCGTAATTTTATCTATCACTTTCATGTAAATTTACGTTGCATGCTGTTATTTATAATGTAAAGGGTTTTTTTTAACAGTGCAGGGAGGATTTATACAGTACATAAACGTAAAAATAATTGTAAAATACCTATGTACATGAGTATGTCATGTAATTACCACTTCATTCACCGTAATTTTATCTATCACTTTCATATGAATTTATGTTGCATGCTGTTATTTATAAAGTAAAGGGTGTTTTTTTAACAGTGCAGGGAGGGTTTATACAGTATGTAAACGTAAAAATAATTGTAAAATACCTATGTACATGAGTATGTCACGTCATCATCACCTCATTCACGGTAAGTTTTCCTATCACTTTCATATAAATTTCTGTTGCATGCTGTTATTTATAAAGTAAAGGGTGTTTCTTTAACAGTGCAGGGAGGGTTTATACAGTATGTAAACGTAAAAATAATTGTAAAATACCTATGTATATGAGTATGTCACGTCATCATCACCTCATTCACGGTAAGTTTTCCTATCACTTTCATAAAAATTTACGTTGATGCTGTTATTTATAATGTAAAGGGTGTTTTTTTAACAGTGCAGGGAGGGTTTATATAGTATGTAAACGCAAAAATAATTGTAAAATACCTATGTACATGAGTATGTCATGTAATTGCCACTTCATTCACCCTAATTTTATCTATCACTTTCATATAAATTTACGTTGCATGCTGTTATTTATGAAGTAAAGGGTGGTTTGTTAACAGTACAGGGAGGGTTTATACAGTGCAAACGTAAAAATAAATTAAAATATCTATGTACATATAGGCTGATCCTACTTCGCGATTTTCCTGTCTGACGCCGGGTCTCGGAACCGAACCATCGCGATAATCGAAGGAACACTGTATATATATATATATATATATATATATATATATATATATATATATATATATATATATATATATATATATATATATATATATATATATATATATATACAACTAGTTCTTAGAATAACGCGAAGATAGGTTCTCAGAAGTGCTGCTTATTGTAATTTTCGCGTAATTCAACGAGTTATTTTCCATAAGAAACAATGATAATGGGCATAGCTCACTCCACAACCGTCCATAGACACATTATACCAAAGACATAAAGTAAGTAAAACATATTTTTTAAAGTACATAAGAAAGCAGAAAGACCTGTAGTTATTTATATTAACATGAAAATAGAGTACAATATAAAAGATATACAGATTGACTGTACAGTAAACAAATTAATGCACTGGGATGTGCATGGTGGCTTTGAGCACGAGGATGCAAACGTTTTGCAGCCTCTGTATCAGCTGATGCCCTCGCACGCTATTTCCCTGACGATATTATATCGAAAGTTTGTTTGCTGTTTGGTATTAATGCTTTTTTTCAATTTTCTTCATAATATTCGATCGCATTAGGCGGTAGAAGAGGAGGAATATGCGGGAGAACGAACCCCTATCGGCAAACATTTTGCTGCTTCCGTATCAGCTGATGCACCCTCGAACACTGTTTCCCTGACGATATTATATCAAAAATTTGTTTGCTGTTTGTTCTTAATGCTTTTTTTCAATTTTCTTTATAATATTCGGTCGCATTAAGCGGTAGAAGAGAAGGAGGATGCCGGAGAACGAACCCCTCTCAGCAAACGTTTTACCGTTTCCGTATCAGCTGATGCTTATCACTATTAAGGCACAATATCTTACTCATAAAATATTTATTTACTCACTCTATTTAGGGTTTATCTAATTTTCAAGATTATATTATCAATATTCCTTGGTTCTACACATTATTCTATCTTCTTTACATATCGACCATACAGCACGAAATCTAAATGTAAACAAAGACAGCTGAGAGAAAAAGAAAACTATACAATTCGTTACAAAGAAAACATATATCGTACTGTATATGGGAAAGTTAAATGAAATATATATATTCCCTACACGCTATTTCCCTGACAATATTATATAGAAAATATGTTTGCTGTTGGTTCTTAATGCTTTTATCAATTTTCATCATAATATTCGATCGCATTAAGCGGTAGAAGAGGAGGAGGATGCGGGAGAACGAACCTCTATCTACAAACATTTTGCCACTTCCATATCAGCTGATGCACCCTCGCACGCTATTTCCCTGACAATATTATATAAAAAATTTGTTTGCCGTTTGTTCTAAATGCTTTTTTCCATTATCTTCATAATATCTGATCGCATAAAGCAGTAGAAGAGGAGGAGGATGGCGGAAAAGTGCCTCCAAGGCGGTCGATTATTTACTAAAATGCAAAAAAAATTTTGCATGGGCGTTATATGCGTATTTCGTATTTTTTCACTATTATTTTTAAGGGGCATTATTCCAATTTCGCGGATTATAAACACAGGGAAAAAGCGATCAAGGTATATATATATATATATATATATATATATATATATATATATATATATATATATATATATATATATATATATATATATATATATATATATATATATATATATATATATATATATACACCTAGTTCTCAGAATAACGCCTAGATAGGTTCTCAGAAGTGTTGGGTAACTGGAAAATCGCGTGAAAAAACGAGTCATTTTCCATAGGAAACAATGATAAAGGGCATAGATACGTTCCAAACCTTACATAGACACACCATGCCAAAGATATAAGATAAGTAAAAAACATATTTTATTACTACATAACAAAGCAGCAAGCCCTGTATCTATTTTTAAGAGGATACAAAAGATATTCATATTCACTTTACAGCTAGAAATTAACATACATTACTGTACTTTACTCTATTATGCAGTGGGCAACAGTTATACAGTACACTGGGACATGCATGGTGGCAGTGAGCAAGTAACTTATGTGGTAGAAGAGGAGGAGGATGTAGGAGAACGAGCCTCTATCTGCAAATGTATACAAAGATAAAATAAAAATTATAAATAACCAAAGCAAGACTAAAAAACGAAAAAAAAAATTAATTATGCAATGCCTAAATCTACCATATGACAGGTTAAAAAAACTTAATCTACATTCTCTAGAGAGGCGCAGAGTTAGGGGGGATATGATTGAGGTGTATAAATGGTTTAAAGGGATTAACAAGGGTGATATTAATAAAGTTTTAAAAATTCATGATCAAACCAGAACTCGTAATGGGTAATGGATTTAATCTTGAAAAATTTAGGTTCAGAAGGGAAATTGGTGAAAATTGGCTTGGTAATACCGTAGAGTATTCCTAGTAGGATAATAAATGCCAATACCTTAGACACCTTCAAATGTAGATTAGATAGACAAATGACAGAGGTAGGGTGGGTGTATATATAATGAATAATGATGATGATCTATTCTTCTCGTAATCCTCTTTGTACTGGTGGAAGAAGCCTCCGCGGGCGCGTATTATTATATATATATATATATATATATATATATATATATATATATATATATATATATATATATATATATATATATATATATATATATACAGTGATCCCCCCATCATTACGGTAGTTCGGTTCCGAGACCCGGCGCGAGACAGGAAAACCGCGAAGTAGGATCAGCCTATATGTACATAGATATTTTAATTTATTTTTACGTTTACACTGTATAAACCCTACCTGTACTGTTAACAAACCACCCTTTACTTCATAAATAACAGCATGTAACGTTAATTTATATGAGAGATAAGATTACGGTGAATGAAGTGGTAATTACATGACATACTCATGTACATAGGTATTTACAATAATTATTTGCCAAAAAAAAAAAAAAACGCGATACAGTGAAAACGCGAACCAAGAAACTCGATACAGCGGGGGATCACTGTGTATATATATATATATATATATATATATATATATATATATATATATATATATATATATATATAATATATATATATATATATATATATATATATATATATATATATATATATATATATATATATATATATATATATATATATATATATATATATATATATATATATAAGCTTATTTGGATATTTCATGGCCCGAATGAGATTGGGAATTGAATTAAATGCTAAAATTCTTACCAAGGCGCTACCACTACACCACAGAAGGTTAAAAGGAATCCAACCTTATAGCTTATATCTGCTATACTTAGGAATGAACGCATTCTAACTGAATACCACTATGTTCATATTACAGATTCCCCAACCTCACTCGTGGCTTCATTTTAGCATTTAATTCAATTCCCAATCTCATTCGGGCCATGAAATATCCAAATAAGCACATTACATATGTGAAAACATGAATCATTTTTTTACCCCGACCGGGACTAGAACCTAGGACTTATGATTACTAAGTCAAGGCGCTACCACTACACCACAGAAGGTTAAAAGGAATCCAACCTTATAGCTTATATCTGCTATACTTGGGAATGAACGCATTCTAACTGAATGCCACTATGTTCATATTACAGATTCCCCAACCTCACTCGTGGCTTCATTTTAGCATTTAATTCAATTCCCAATCTTATTCGGGCCATGAAATATCCAAATAAGCACATTACATATGTGAAAACATGAATAAATTTTTTACCCCAACCGGGACTCGAACCTAGGACTTATGATTACTAAGTCAAGGCGCTACCACTACACCACAGAAGATTAAAAGGAATCCAACCTTATAGCTTATATCTGCTATACTTAAGAATGAACGCATTCTAACTGAATGCCACTATGTTCATATTACTGATTCCCCAACCTTATATAAGCTATAAGGTTGGATTCCTTTTAACCTTCTGTGGTGTAGTGGTAGCACCTTGACTTAGTAATCATAAGTCCTAAGTTCGAGTCCCGGTCGGGGTAAAAAAATGATTCATGTTTTCACATATGTAATGTGCTTATTTGGATATTTCATGGCCCGAATGAGATTGGGAATTGAATTAAATGCTAAAATGAAGCCACGAGTGAGGTTGGGGAATCTGTAATATGAACATAGTGGCATTCAGTTAGAATGCGTTCATTCCTAAGTATAGCAGATATAAGCTATAAGCCTGGATTCCTTTTAACCTTCTGTGGTGTAGTGGTAGCGCCTTGACTTAGTAATCATAAGTCCTAGGTTCGAGTCCCGGTCGGGGTAAAAAAATGATTCATGTTTTCACATATGTAATGTGCTTATTTGGATATTTCATAAACAAACAAACTTTATTTCCATTTCAATACAATGGGTATTCGTCAGCCAGGGCAAGCCCCAACCCCCCACTGTGGTGTCCAACCACAGCAGTTCCTGCCAATTGGGAATTGAATTAAATGCTAAAATGAAGCCACGAGTGAGGTTGGGGAATCTGTAATATGAACATAGTGGCATTCAGTTAGAATGCGTTCATTCCTAAGTATAGCAGATATAAGCTATAAGCCTGGATTCCTTTTAACCTTCTGTGGTGTAGTGTTTTCACATATGTAATGTGCTTATTTGGATATTTCATGGCCCGAATGAGATTGGGAATTGAATTATAGGCTAAAATGAAGCCACGAGTGAGGTTGGGGAATCTGTAATATGAACATAGTGGCATTCAGTTAGAATGCGTTCATTCCTAAGTATAGCAGATATAAGCTATAAGGTTGGATTCCTTTTAACCTTCTGTGGTGTAGTGGTAGCGCCTTGACTTAGTAATCATAAGTCCTAGGTTCGAGTCCTGGTCGGGGTAAAAAAATGATTCATGTTTTCACATAAGTAATGTGCTTATTTGGATATTTCATGGCCCGAATGAGACTGGGAATTGAATTAAATGCTAAAATGAAGCCATGAGTAAGGTTGGGGAATCTGTAATATGAACATAGTGGCATTCACTTAGAATGCGTTCATTCCTAAGTATAGCAGATATAAGCTATAAGATTGGATTCCTTTTAACCTTCTGTGGTGTAGTGGTAGGGCCTTGACTTAGTAATCTTAAGTCCTAGGTTCGAGTCCTGGTCGGGGTAAAAAAATGATTCATATATATATATATATATATATATATATATATATATATATATATATATATATATATATATATATATATATATATATATATATATATATATATATATATATATATATAGTGGTGACCCCAGCCCACGAACTTAATCCATTCCAAAAAAGTGTACTTGGGTTGGAAAGTTCGTGGGTTCGATTTGATTTTCCCATGAAAAGTATATAAATCCAATTAATCTGTTCCAGGTCACCACAAATATTCATTTAAAAAATTTTTAAGTCATGCAAAACAATAAATATAATACAGGTCATAAGCAATATACAGAACTCTGTAAAAGGAAAATAGTATACATAATTAAGGAAAATAAAATTAATAATAGCAATACAGTGCTGTATTTACCTTTGTGGATGATTGTTGCTGGCATACATGGATGGTGGTAGAGGAGGGGGGATTTATTTTTTGGAAGGAGAGTCTCCTTCCATAAAAACGTTAGGGAACTCTTCTGATACAGGCTGTATTTCTGGAGTTTTAACTCTCTTTTGGAAGCTGCTTCCCTGCATACTGGCACAAGGAAATGATCCAGAGAAATTTTTCTTTTTCTTCTTTGGAAAACTTTTCTAAAAATATTCATCACATTGTCATTTACCATATTCACTACTCTATTGCCCACAGCATTATCTGGGTGCTGATTCTCAGAAAAAGCCTGCACATCATTTCACTTACTAAAAGTTTCTTCAATTCTTCACTAGACACCTTTACCTCTTCCTCCAGTGACTGCTCCTCTTGGAGAATTTTCACCCGTTCACGTTGCAACTCAATTAATTTATCCATGGTAAGTTCTTTTTTGTGGTCCTCCACATCCTCCTCATTGACCTCCAAGCCCAAACTTTTGCCCGCAGCCACAATTTCATTCACAATTTTGATAGCTAACTCCTGCTTGAAGACCTGGAAGTCTCTATCAGTAACACAACCTGGCCAAAGTTTCCTCCAGGAGGAGTTCAGTGAACGATATGAGACCTCCTTCCATGCATCATCAATGAGGCCAATGCAGTGGAGGATATTAAATTGGTCTTTCCAGAAATCACGAAGGGTCAAAACCGTGTCATTGGTGACCTGGAAACACCTGGCAAAAAGAGCCCTTCGTATACAACTTTTTAAAATTAGAAATTACTTGCTGGTCCATGGGCTTTAGGATATGAGTAGTGTTAGGAGGCAGAAATTTTACGTTAATGAAGTCGCAATGTATAGCGAGATCATCTTCCACACCTGGAGGATGGGCAGGAGCATTATCCATTATGAGGAGACACTTAAGAGGCAAATCAATTTCCTCAAGATATTTCTTCACTGCTGGCACAAACACTTCAATCAACCACTCTAGGAATAAAATCCGCGTGACCCAAGCCTTTGGATTTAGCCTCCACATTACTGGGAGGCTGGCCTTCAATACGTTATTGCGTTTAAAAACACGCAGAATTTTGGAGTGGTAAACACAAAGAGGCTTGATCTTACAGTCCCCACTAGCATTAGTGCACAATAAAAGGATAAGCCTGTCTTTCATTGGTTTGTGGCCAGGCAGTGATTTCTCCTCTTTGGTTATATAGGTTCTTTTGGGCATTTTCCTCACAATTAAACACTTGTTGCAGGATATAATCTTTGTTCTCGACAAATTTAGCGATTTCCTTCACGTAAAAATCCGCTGCCTTTTGGTAGGAACTAGCCGCCTCTCCGTGTCTAATGACGCTAGGAATCCCAGTTTGGCGACGAAAGTGTTCAAACCAGCTTCTACTGGCTTTAAATTCCTCCAGTTTAGCGCCACTAGAAGTTGGAGAGTTCGCTACTGAATCTTGGTGGATTTGCAAAGCCTTAGCTCATATTATGGCCTCGCTAATATTATCGCCAACAAACTGTTTTTCATTTATCAACAACAAAAATAATTTCTCTACCTTTTCTATCACCTGTGACCTCTTCTTTGTTAATATATTGACTCCCTTAGCCACATCAGCTGCCTTTAAGATTTCTTTATTCTTTAAAATAGTACAGATGGTAGATTTTGGCATGTTATATTGCGTGGCGAGAATGGACACATGCACCCCATTTTCATGTTTCGCAATTACAGCGCTCCCTCGTTTATCGCGGGGGTTCAGTTCCAGGACCCGCCCCAATAGGTGAAAATCCGCGAAGTAGGAGCACCATATATATTATAGGTATTTTACATTTATTTTTATCTATACTGTATAAACCCTCCCTGCACTGTTAACTAACCACCCTTTACTTTATTAATAACAGTGTGCAAGCGTAAATTTATATGAACGTGAAAGGTAAGCTTGCCGTGAATGATGTGATGATGACGTGTACATACTCCACGGCTGCTTTTTAAGAAAGAAGAACATGGTAATGAGGAGTTGCTGTTGCTGTTTCTTCTTTTGTGCGAAGATGGTCTTGTAGGGAGTCATGGCATCGTCAATAATATTGCAGAAGTGCACCGAACAAACCATATCATCGTCATGCTCTTGCGACAGTTGTTGGAATTCTTTGGCCATGCTATACATGGCTGCCAGCCGTTCGAGTGTAAGGCCAGGTTCTTCGACTTCATCGTGCGTTTCCTGTTGTTGTTCTTCTTCGTCTTCTTCGTTCGCTGATTTTGTCATTTCCTCCAAGTCTTCATCAGTCAACGGCTGCAAGTGGTAGTCGATCAGTTCATTCACGTCTTCATGAGTCATATCTTTAAAGCCTTCTCCTCCTAGAAATGCAGCCAACTTCACAGCTTTCCAACTGCCGAGTTATGTAATTCGTCAGGAGCGAATCCCTTGTAGTCGTAGATGACTTCCAGCCACAATTTCTTCCAGCTGGCATTGATTGTGGCTAGCTTCATCTCTTTGATTGCATTCTGAATATTTTGAAGGCATGTAGCAATCGTGTAGTTATGCCAGTACGCCTTCAGTGCGAATTCTTTGTCCGCATCCATGAGTCAACCAGGTTCGCCAGGGCATTTCGTATGTAAAGGGCCTTAAACGCACACATAATGCCTTGATCTATAGGCTGGATCAGTGATGTCGTAGTCGGTGGCAGGTACTCTACCTGAACACCGTCA
The DNA here is from genome assembly GCA_037179515.1 of Halocaridina rubra. Classification (NCBI taxonomy): domain Eukaryota; kingdom Metazoa; phylum Arthropoda; class Malacostraca; order Decapoda; family Atyidae; genus Halocaridina; species Halocaridina rubra. The sequence goes on along the minus strand of JAXCGZ010013479.1, from coordinate 36,123 downwards.
TAATAGAGATCAGTTGCGTGGCCACCAGCATTATCCATCAAAAGAAGGACTTTAAATTCAAGGCCCTTCTCCACAAGATAAACTTTGACCTGAGGGATAAAGCATTGGCAAAACCAGTCTGATGTGAGGCTTTTCGTGATCCAGGCCTTAGGGTTATGCATCCAATACACTGGCAGCAGATTTATGTTTTTATTCTTCAAAGCCCTAGGGCTCTTCGACTTGTAGATAAGCCAGGGCTTTAACAAAAGGCCCGCAGCATTCCCACACATGAAGAGTGTAACGCGGTCTTTGTGCACTTTAAATCACGGGGCTTTAGCTTCTTCCTTGAAAAGAAAAGTGCGAGACGGCATTCTCTTCCAAAATAACCAAGTCTTATCCATGTTAAATACTTGCTCAGGAGAATAATCACCTTCCTCGATGATCTTCTTGAAGTCGTTCTTTACATAATCTTCAACTGCAGCTGTATCTGCAGAGGCAGCTTCGCCATGCACTGAAACGCTCTTTTGGCCAAAGAGTTTATGAAATATGGCGAACCATCCATTGCTTGCAACGAACGATGGTTTCCTCGGTGGAGAATTGCTGAACAGTACTGGTTGTGGGTCGTCCATATCTTCTTTCTCCTCCTCACGGTCGCCACTGTCGTCGTTGGGTTCGTTTGCAGCGAATGTATCGCACAGCTTCTTCGCCTTTGTTTGTATGATACTCATGTCTAAGCTGATGTTCTTCTTCCTGCAATCATCAATCCACAGGGCGAAAGCAGATTCCATCTGCACTATTATCTTATTGCAGGGTGTTACGACCCTCTTCGCTGTTTTGTTAAAAGTAATAGTCGCTGTTTTCCTGATATCTGCCTCGTCCCTCTTGATGTATCGAACAGTAGATTCGTTGATGCCGAAATGACGGCCGACATCCGTGAACATTCTTCCTTCCTTCAGCATATCTAACAGTTTTACCTTATCTGCTATAGTCAACATCTTCCGTTGCTGCTTAGGCACACTACCAGAAGCCTTAGAAGATGAAGGACGCTTGGGTGGCATTGGAGGGGTTGAAATACAAAAGTTTCACAAAATCACAAGCACAATGTATTAAGAAGCACAACGCGAACGGCGCACACGTGAGCAGACTGAATGGGTGAGGCGAGACAATGGAAGATGCTGGGCAAACCAAGCTTCAATCATAAAGCCAATCAGACCCCATGATACAGAACATACAGAAAAACAATTCTGTGATTCATCGTCTCCCACCTATCAGCCAAAAGCATCCCATGTACTATCTTACGTAGGTGCGACCCTTTGTGTTTTCCAAGATGCCAATATGCTATCGCACAGTATTTTATATGGTGCAATACTGTGAGTTACATGTTTAATTTTATGTTTTTTACTTTTTTTTACTGTTTTATTATTCTTAGGCTAGGAAATACTTCTCTTTATCAATAATATAATGAAAATACTGGAAATCTCAATATGTACTATCTCACGTAGGTGCGACCTTTTTCGTTTTCCGAATCGCCGATACCGGTATCGTATTTTATATGATGCAATACTGTCAATTATATTTTTAAATTTATGTTTTTTACTCTTTTTTACTGTTTTATTATTCTTAGGCTAGGAAATACTTTTTTTTATCAATAAAATAATTAAAATACTGGAAATTTTACTATGTACTATCTCACGTAGATGCGACTCTTTGCGTTTTCTGAAACACCGATACCAGTATTGTATTTTATAAGGTGCAGAGATATATGTTTAAATTTATGTTTTTTACTATTTTTTAGTGTTTTATTATTCTTAGGCTGGGAAATACTTTTTTTATCAATAAAATAATGAAAATACATTTTATTTTCAATAAAATAATGAAAATACTGGAAATTTTATTATTTCCACATATCATGGATTCTCGCATGTACCCAGAAAAAAAAAAGCTTGCCAAAAAGTTGTGATGCACTGAATTTGTGGTAGGTGAATCGCAATATAGCGAGGGATTACTGCATTTCTTTCTCCGTTTTCACTATTATGCGTCTGGGGTGTTTGACGCCAATTTTCACAAAAACTTTTAACTTTCTTAGGAGCCATAATACAGGCTATATTAAAAGAAAAAACAATGGAAAATAAGCAAGAACTGTGATAGAATCACGAACGAGCCACACAGCGCGGGCACCAATGCAGAATTGGGAGCAACCAAGAGAGGCCGTGTGCAACCCACGTGACGGGCAAGAGCCGCCGAATAGGACACGTGTTGGCTTGGCCAACACATTTTTGTTCGTGGGTTGGGGTCAAATTTTTATTCAAAATTTTGTTCGCAGGTTGGTTAGTTTGTAGGTAAAGGCATTCGTGGGTTGGGGTCACCACTGTGTGTATATATATATATATATATATATATATATATATATATATATATATATATATATATATATATATATATATATATATATATATATATATATATATATATATATATATATATATATATATATATATATATACAGTGATCCCTCGTTTATCGCGGGGGTTAGGTTCTGGGACCGACCGCGATAGGTGAATTTCCGCGAAGTAGGATCACCCTATATGTACATAGGTATTTTGCATTTATTTTTATGTTTACTGTATAAACCCCCCCTGTACTGTTAACAAACCAACGTTTAATTCATAAATAACAGCATGCAAGCATAAATTTATATGAAAGTGATAGGCAAACTTACCGTGAATGAGGTGGTAATGACATGACATACTCATGTACATAGGTATTTTACAATTATTTTTACGTTTACAGTATAAACCCTCCCTGCACTGCTAAAAAACCTTGTTCCTTTACTGCTTAGGCTCACTACCAGAAGCCTTAGAAGATGAAGGATGCTTGGGAGGCATTGCAGAAGTTGAAAAAAGTGAAGAAAATAAATCACAAGCACAACATATTAATAAGCACAACGCGAAAGGCGCACATGTGATTACCTAATTGTGATTACCTAATTGTGTTTACGGGAAAGAGCCCAAAGCTCGTATCTTCCCGTCTCCTGATCGGTTCCATTTTTAGACTTAGTGATACTTATCGTACCTGTCCTTAAAACTATGGATTGAGATAGCATTAACTACCTCCTCGCTTAGCGAATTCCAATTATCAACTACTCTTACACTGAAAAAGTATTTCCTTACATCCTGCAAACAAGTTTTCTTACGAAGCTTCAAACTATGACCTCTAGTTCTAGAGCCAGCCATATCGAAATATCGATCCCTATCCACTCTATCATAACCATGAAGGAATTTAAAGACTGTCACCATATCCCCCCTTACTCTTCTAGCTTCGAGTGATGGCAAGTCTAATTCCCTCAGCCTCTCATCATAACCGAGATTGCGTATTTCTGGCACCAGTTTCGTGGCATGTCTTTGAACTTTTTCAAGCTTAGCTATGTGCTTTTTCAAGTGCGGATTCCAAAAGGGGGCTGCATATTCGAGTTTTGGCCTCACATAGGTTACATAAATATTTCTGAACATTTCCTTGTCCATGTGCCTGAAGGCTACCCTTACATTTGATAAGAATGCATATGCTGCCCTTACTACGCCATTTATATGTATTTCTGGAGACAAATCTGCCAGTATGTTTACTCCTAGATCTCTCTCATTTTCTGTCTCTTGAAGTTGTACTCCAGCCACCGAGTAGTCAAGCTTGGGCCTTCTTGCACTTGTACCCATTCTCATTACCTTACATTTTGAGGTATTGAATTTCATTAGCCACTTTTCTGACCACTCATGCAGATTATTTAGATCCTCCTGAAGTTCTCTACCATTGTTCTCGTTTTTTACTTTCTTCACAATCTTAGCATCATCTGCAAACATATTCATGAATGAATTTACAGACTCTGGTAGGTCATTTACATATACAAGGAACAAAAGTGGCCCTAAAACTGAACCCTGTGGAACTCCACTACTAACTGTTCTCCATCCAGACACTGAGTGTCTTACTCTAACCCTCTGTTCCCTTCCTTCTAAGTAAGTTTTTATCCATTCCAAGACATTTCCACCTATTCTAGCCATTGATTGCAGCTTCCTAATAAGTCTCCCATGTGGAACAGTGTCAAACGCTTTCTGGAAGTCTAGGAATATGCAATCTGCCCAGCCCTCTCTTTCCTGTAAGATTTGGCTTACCTCATCATAAAATTCTAATAAGTTTGTTACTGTTGATCTTCCTTCTCTGAAGCCATGTTGCCTCACTGACAAAAAGTTGAAGGATTCCAAGTGAAGAGAGATATGTTTCCTTAGTAGTTTCTCCATAACTTTGCAAACTATGCTGGTCAAGGAAACTGGTCTATAGTTCAGAGCCGTATCCCTCCTTCCCTTTTTGAAGATAGGTATCACATTTGCTTGTTTCCAGCATCTTGGAATCTCCCCCGACTCCAGTGACTCCTTAAATATGATACTTAGTGCCACTGATATTGTGTTTGCGCATTTTTTAAGCACATGAGGGGATATGTCATCAGGACCTGTAGCTTTATGAACATCTAAATCCATCAGCGCTTTGCATACCTCTGTGGCTGTAAGGTTGATGTTCTCTAATACCGGCCCTTGAGCTTCTATCACTGCAATCTGAGGGGGTGGGGTATTTTCTACTGTAAATACTGACTGAAACTCCTTGTTCAATTCTTTGCAGATCTCTTCGTCCGTCTCAGTGATGCTTCCATCCGCTCTCTTTAGCCTTAAAACCTGTTCTTTTACCTTCAGTTTTCCTCTGATGAAGCTGTGGAAAAGCTTGGGATTTTCTTTAGACTTCCTGGTGATGTCCCTCTCATAATCTCTCTCTGCCTCTCTCCTTTTACTTAGGTAGTCATTTCTTGCTCTTTTGTAGGTTTGCCAGGCATTTATGTTTTTTCTCCTCCTATACCTTTTCCAGCATTTGTCTCTCCACTCCTTAGCTCTTTTACACCCATTATCGAACCATTTCTCTCTGGCATGAATTACACCTACTTTGGTGACAGGTATGCAGCAATCTACTATCTTCCCATATTTCTCACAAAAGATGTCATACATTTCTTGTACAGATTTGTTGTAAAATAAGGTTCTCCAGTCAATAACTGCAAAAAGCTCATTCATTTTGATGTAATCTCCTTTCGGATAGTTCCTCCTCATGTCCTCAGTGCCTCTACTCTCAGGAAGAATGTCTTCAATGATATACTCCATCAACAACACACAGTGGTCACTCTTTCCAATTGGTGGTTCATACTCAATATCTTCAATATCCAACACATTATCTGTGAACACTAGATCAAGTAGTGATGGCTCATCCCCACCCCTGGCTCTTGTTGGTTCCATTACATGTTGGTGTAGGAAATTCCCTTGTACGCAATCTAGGAATCTTGCCCCAAATGAGTCCTCACCACTGTGTGGGTCAAGATTTATCCAATCTATCTCTTTATGATTAAAGTCTCCCATAATCAAAATCCTACATTTTTTCTCCCGTGCCATGTTAACAACTGAGTTTATGACTTCAATAGTACCTATATGACTTTCCTCATAAATTTCAAGCCTATTTTGGTTCCTTGGTGGGTTGTATACAACAGTTATTATAATGCTCTCTGACCCAGTATTTATGCGAGCAACAAGAAATTCCCTGAACTCACTTTCTATAGCCAAGTTTATTTCTTCAACTTGAATCCTCTCACTTATGAGCAGTGCTATCCCTCCACCAGTCCTCTCAGATCTTTCGACCCTTAGTATTCTGAAGCCCTTAGGAAAAACTGTGACACTGTTTATGTCCTCACTCAACTTAGTCTCTGTAATTGCTACTATATCTGCCTTACTGTTGTGAATCCTATCTTTTAATTCTACTGCCTTACCAGCTAATCCATCAGCATTTGTGTATAACAATCTTAATGAGGCCCCATCCCCTGATCTTCTGTCATTATCTTCTTTATCTCCCTTTTGTCTGGAAGTATTCTGTAATGAAAATTTTTCTTCTCTTCTTCATTTCTTTCATCATTTAAACTTCTTGCCTCTTGCAACAAGTTTTTGATCTTTCCCATCTCTTCCTGTGTTCTGTATCGTCTAATGAACACTTCTTTGCATTCTTGAAGGTCTTTTAGACTTTTTTTTCTCAACAATATTTCCCTACATGTTTCCCCTCTCTCAAAGGTTACTTTTGTTGGTCTCGGCTTTCCTTCCCTCGAATATTTACCTAGTTGGTGTATGTTTACAATATCCTCAGGACCACATACTACTCCAAGCTTTCTTATCAGGTCTACAACGCTAGCTTTATTTTCTTCAAGTCTCCCCTGCCATGTTGGCTCCTGGGATTCACTTATGCCTGAGATTACCACTGTCTTCTCCTTATCAAGTGCCTGTCTGATGAGTGGGTTTGCCCTTTCCATCACAACGTCTTTCATTTTTTCGATTACTGTCTCTTTATAGTCAACTGTTTGTATGTTTTCCAGTGCCACCACCTTTACAGCCTCTTTTACTGCCACATTTCCCTTTAGTGCATCAGCAAAGGACATTTTCATGGCATCATTTTCCATATTCAGCTCCTGGAACTCTTTTCTGAACTGTTCAATGTTTTCCTTAATCTGAACATTCCAAGCAGCAATCTCGTCTCTCTCAGAAGAGAGCAGTGAACTAACATCTAATTCCTTTAGGTTGTCATTCAGCTGTTTGTTTTTATCTTCTTGTTTAGAAATTCTAGATTCTAGTTGACTCTTTTCCCCTTCCAGCTTCTTTATTCTTTTTTCTAGTTCCTTTCTCTCCTGCCCTTGTGCTTTATTTGCTTCCTCCAAAGATCTTATTTGTTCTCTGAGTGTTTCATTCTCTTTCATTTCTCCATCCATATTCCGAATTTTATCATCAAGGCTTATAACCATTTCCTCTAACTTCTTGATTCTCTGTTTAAGTCCTCTGATGACTACCCCTTCTCCCGACCCATGGGTGGGAGAGGTTTGGGACAGAGATGGCTTCATTTTTATGTTCTCCCTCTCACAGAATATAGAAAGAAGACGAGAAAGAGGAAAAAAAAAGAAAAGAGAAAAACTTCTAATTTAGCTTCACACAGAATTTTTATATCTCCATATAAGTGCTATTTAGTGACTCAGTTTGTCTCCTTTCTGGTAACACACATCTTAACTTAAAAACTTGACCATGGTAATTTAAGTATAAAAAGAAAAAAAAAACAAAAGTCAAACCTGAAGGAAAATTCGAATTTGTGAGTTAGACTGAACGAGTGAGGCGAGACAATGGAAGATGGTGGGAGAACCTAGCTTCAATCAAAAAGCCAATCAGACCCCATGATATAGAACATGCAGAAAAACAATTATGTGATTCGTCATCTCCCACCCTTTCATCCAATAGCATTCCATGAACTATCTCACGGAGGTGCGAGCCTTTGCGTTTTACAAGACGCAAATACATTGTACGCTATCGGACAGTATTTCACATGGTGCAATACTGTGAGTTATATGTTTAAATTATGTTTTTTACTAATTTGTACTGTTTTTTTATTCTTAGGCTAGGAAATACTCGTTTTAGCAATAAAATAATGAAAGTTTCAATATGTACTAGCTCACGTAGGTGCGACCCTTTTTGTTTTCAGAAACGCTGATACTGGTATCGTATTTTAAATGGTGCAATACTGTTAGTATTTATGTTTTTTACTATTTTTTACTGTTTTAGTATTCTTAGGCTAAGAAATACGTTTTTTTATCAATAAAATCATGAAACTACTGGAAATTTTAATATATGCTACCTCACATAGGTGCGACCCTTTGTGTATTCCGAAACGGTGATACTGGTATCGTACTTTCTATGGTACAGAGTTACATGTTCAAATTTATATTTTTTTAATATTTCTTACTGTTTTATTATTCTTAGGCTGGGAAATACATTTTTTTTATCAATAAAATAATGAAATTTTTTTTTCAATAAAATAATGAAAATACTGAAAATGTTTATTTCTTAAAATTTTAATGTTTTTGCATATACCCAGAAAAAAAAAACTCGCCAAAAAAAACCACGATACAGTGAATAAGAGATAGGTGAACCGCGATATAGCGAGGGATTACTGTATATGTATATGATATATATATATATATATATATATATATATATATATATATATATATATATATATATATATATATATATATATATATATATATATATATATATATATATATATATATATATATATATATATATATATATATATATATATATATATATATATATATATATATATATATATATATTTCCAGTAGTTTCATGATTTTATTGATAAAAAAACGTATTTCTTAGCCTAAGAATAATAAAACAGTAAAATATAGTAAAAAACACAAATACTAACAGTATTGCAACATGTAAAATACGATACCGCTATCAGCGTTTCGGACAAAGGCTCGTTCAGTCTAACTCACGTGTGCGCCGTTCACGTTGTGCTTATTAAACGTTTTGCTTGTGTCCGATAGCGTACAATGTATTGGGGTCGCAGCTACGTGAGCTAGCATATATATTTATATTTCCAGTAGTTTCATGATTTTATTGATAAATAAACGTATTTCTCAGCCTCAGAATAATGAAACAGTAAAAAATAGTAAAAAACATAAATACTAACAGTATTGCAACATGTAAAATACGATACCGCTATCAGCCTTTCGGACAAAGGCTTCCACCATCTTCCATTGTCTCGCCTCACTCGTGTGTGCTGTTCACGTTGTGCTTATTAATACGTTTTGCTTGTGATTTTTTTACTCGCATATTTTAACCTTTGCAATGCCTCCCAAGCATCCTTCATCTTCTAAGGCTTCTTGTAGTGAGCCTAAGTGCCAAAGGAAAATGTTAACCATAACAGATAAGGTAAGTTTACCTATCACGTACATATAAATTTACGTTGCATGCTGTTATTTATAAAGTAAAGGGTGGTTTTTTAACAGTGCAGGGAGGGTTTACAGTATACAGTAAACGTAAAAATAATTGTAAAATACCTATGTACATGAGTATGTCATATAAAGTTACACTTGCATGCTGTTATTTATGAAGTAAAGGGTGGATTCTTAACAGTACAGGGAGGGTTTATACAGTTTATATGGTGGAAACATAAAAATAAATTAAGATATCTATGTACATATAGGCTGATCCTACTCCGCGATTTTCCTGTCTCGCGCCGGGCCCGGAACCATATATATATATATATATATATATATATATATATATATATATATATATATATATATATATATATATATATATATATATATATATATATATATATATATATATATATATATATATATATATATATATATATATATATATATATATATATATATATATATATATATATATATATATATATATATATATATATATATATATATATATATATATATATATATATATATATATATATATATATATATATATATATATATATATATATATATATATATATATATATATATATATATATATATATATATATATATATATATATATATATATATATATATATATATATATATATATATATATATATATATATATATATATATATATATATATATATATATATATATATATATATATATATATATATATATATATATATATATATATATATATATATATATATATATATATATATATATATATATATATATATATATATATATATATATATATATATATATATATATATATATATATATATATATATATATATATATATATATATATATATATATATATATATATATATATATATATATATATATATATATATATATATATATATATTATATATATATATATATATATATATATATATATATATATATATATATATATATATATATATATATATATATATATATATATATATATATATATATATATATATATATATATATATATATATATATATATATATATATATATATATATATATATATATATATATATATATATATATATATATGCTGTAAGGCTTGTTTCCTTCTGTGGTGTAGTTGGTAGTGCCTTGGCTTAGTAATAATAAGCCCTAGGTTCAAGTCCCTATCAGTGTAAAAATGATTCATATATATATATATATATATATATATATATATATATATATATATATATTATATATATATATATATATATATATAATATATATATATTATATATATATATATATATATATATATATATATATACAAAATTGTAAAACCTTTCCATTTTTGCCAGGGTCGAACAGCTTAACCCCAGCTAATAAGCACAAGAACAATAATATGGCATACAAGTGGGAACTGGGCAACACTTTTTCTTCCCCCTCTTCCATTTTCATTGCATTAAACAATCTTTTTGCTTTCTCCTGAATCAATAGGAGGCTCACTGGGATGCCCTACCGTAGCTGGTCATTCCGCCAAAGCACTTAAAATCTCTTCATTTTAATCATGCTGAAAGTATGTAATCACAGTCAATGAGCATGAGAAACAATATGGCATACGAGAGTGAACTGGGTGATGCTTCTTCTTCTTCTTATCAGTCTTAATGACGTGCAATGACGCATTCTTTTGCCAACCTCAACAAATTTTTTCACATAAAGATCGCTTTTACGGCCTATTTGATAACTTTGTAAGTAAATTAAATCTAATTCTTTCAAATAACCAAATACATAAACAAATGAATAAATAAAACCATTAACTTGATATATACGGGAATTGTAATGAAAACTATATTATTGGTTAAAAGAATCTGCCAAAAAATTTAAAAAATAAAAATTCTACTCCTCTGTAACAGACATATTACAATATGGTTGTAATGTTTTGTATGCACATAATATCATACCTGCAATTCTTATTATAATTATTAAATAAAAAAATATAAAATTGCCATTTAGAAATATATAATAAATAATTTTACCACATCTATAAAAGTATGTTACACTGATACAAGTAAAATAATAATGTCGTATGCTCTGAAATAATAATTGCATAAGGATGAGGGAATGTTCATACACAATACTAAAGAGCCATTTAGGGAGTGTTCTTTACCATAACACTACATATTCGTTCACCACACTCAACAAACTGTTCCGCCTGAAGATCACATTCCCAGGTGTTTGGTAATATTGTAAATAAATTTAATCTGATTTCTTCAAATAACCAAATAAATAAACATATAAATAGATAAAGCCATTAACTTGATATATTCGTAGAGAACTGTGCTGCTCTAAGTGTATTTTTCTACCATGCTCACAAACTGTTCAGTTCATGTTACCACACTAACAACATTGATCAAAAAATTTATTAATCCTCAGAGTTCGGGCACTCTATGGGAAACATCCTCCATTGATTGGGCTTGATTACACACTAATGTTCTCATGCTGAATGCTTTATATTACACAAGAGGGGGAGAAAAGATGCCACACAGCACCAGGAAACACTGGCATCTCATAGCAAGAGTTCTAGCATCCATTTCATTTTAACACAAGCCTGTGGAATTTGAACGAAATTTTGATGATGACCGGGAACAGTGAGCATCCACTGAGCATACAATTGAGATGAAGTGATCCAGCCCCAAGTTGTTAAAAATTTATTAGTAATTTATGGGCCTGTGTCGTACCGACGATATATCATAACTTGAGGACCACTTAAACCAAGGACACCCTGTATTAATACATTTATAAAAGGGTCTTGACTTCAAGCAACTGCATATACATACAGATAGTCTCCTACTTACAAATGGGTTTGGTTAAAACTGATCTGTTGTAATTCGAATTATTAAACTAATAAGAAAGACGTAGAGAGGGGTGGTAGTTTAGGACACAAGAACAATATATTATTTATTAAGTCTTATCGCTGTTTCTTTTAGCTTTATAGCACACATATATTCCTTTCTTATTACTATAACCTATTTATAAATATTTTCATTGAAGAAAAATCCAACAGTGTAATAAAAGTTAATATAAAACATGTTACACTATGTAAAATTTCCCCCTGGTCCTCATTGCAAAGGTCTCCATTTTTTTCTCTCACTCCCCACTCACTAAGACTTCTTTATTTCATTATAAAGTATGATAGGTTTTGGTATACTTTATTTCATTAATCGTGATTAATTATTCAAATCTTCTTCGTCTACATCTTTTCCCACTTTTATGTGGGGTGGATGTTTCTGGCCAGTTTTCTCCATTTGTTTCTGTCCCATACCTTATCAACCAACATACCTTTAGACCTCAGGTCATCATTGATGCAATCCATCCACCTACATTTTGGTCTCCCTCTTCTTCTCCTACCCTGTATATCCATTTCCATCACCCTCCTCCCAACATACTGTTCATCCCTCCTAATGACATGACCATACCATCTTAGTCTACTTTCTTGTATCTTATCTGATATTTCTCTAACTTTTGAGGTACCTCTAATTACCTTGTTTCTGATCTTATCGCTTCTTGTCACCCCACACATCCATCTCAACATCCTCTTCTCTGACACATCCAGTTTTTTCTCTTGTGTCTTCTTTATTGCCCCATACATCATCGCAAGTCTCACAACTGTCTTATGTACTTTACCCCTCAACTTAATTCCTGTTCTCCTGTCGCACAGCACCCCAAACACTTTCTTCCAGTTCTTCCGTCCCGCTTGTATTCTGTGGGTTATTTCTGACTCTAGGTCACCATCCTCTGCTACTGTTGATCCCAAATACTTGAACTTTTCAATTCTTTTCAACACTTTCCCCTGCAAATTGACCTCCCCATCCTCATCATCTCTCAACCTCAAGTACTCTGTCTTCTTCCTGCTGATATTCAGTCCTCTATCCTCCTCACTCTTCTCCACTTCTCAAGCTTCTCCTCCACTACCTCTTGTCTGTTACTACACAGTACAATGTCATCTGCAAAGAGCATACACCATGGAGACTAATCTCTAATACCCTGGGTTACTACATCCAAGACCAGATCAAATAGATATGGACTCAAAGCAGACCCTTGATGCAGACCAACATTTACTGAGAGACTTTTCGTCAAGCCCACACTGCTCTTAATATTTGCCTCTGCCCTGTCATACATATCTTGGATGATTCTTACATATTTCTCGGGGACTCCCTTTTCTCTAATACACCTCCACACCTCTTGATGTGGTACTCGATCATATGCCTTTTCAAGGTCAATAAAGACATATGCAGTCCTTTCTGTTTCTTTCTATGCTTTTCCATCATTTGTCTCAAGGCAAATATGGCATCCACTGTCCCTCTTCCAGGCATGAAGCCAAACTGTTCATCCCCAATTGTCATTACCTCTCTGAGTCTCCTTTCTATGATCTTCTCCCATATCTTCATAGTATGACTTAACAACTTTATATCTCTATAGTTTCCACACTCCTGAATGTCTCCCTTCCCTTTATAGATTGGGATGATTAAGCTTCCTCTCCACTCCTCTGGCATCTTTTCCTGACTAAAGATCTTTTGCATTAAGTCCCCCAAGATATCTATGCCTTCCACTCCAAGACTCTTCCATACCTCCACTGGCATCGTATCAGGTTCTGCTGCCTTTCCATTTTTCATTTTCCTTACTGCCCGCACTACCTCTCTTCTAGCCACTGTTGTTGTAACTGCTTCATTTGGAAGTCCATCTTCAAATACTGCTCTTGGGTTCTCTTCATTTAGTAATCCTTCAAAATAAGTTTCCCATCTGCTTTTTATTTCATCCTCTTCTGCTAGAAGTACTCCATAGCTATCCTTTATTTGTTTTACTTGGGTCAAGTCCTTGGTAGCAGCATCTCGGGCCTTGGCAATTCACCATATTTTCTTCTCTCCTTCTGGTGTTTCCAGCTCTTCATAGATTTCATTCAATTTCTCTGCCTTTGCTTTTGCTACTGCTTTCCTTGCCTCCTTCTTTGCCTGCTTGTACTCTTCCTTATCCTGCTCCAGGCCTGATAAATCTGCCTTTTTCTTAGCTTCTTTCTTGTTCTTCACCCATTCTTGCACTTCCTCATTCCACCACTATGACTCTTTATCATTTCGGGGTTTCCTTCTTGATGACTTTCCAAGTACCTCCTCACCAACTCTCAAAATCACCTTACTATTCTCTGTCCACCATTCTTGTACATCTTCATGCAACCTTATTGCTTCCAACACTCTTCCCTTAAACATAGCTCTCAGCTCTGCATCTTTCAATCTCCACCACTTTATCTTTGGGTCCATCCTCGGCTTCTTACTTTTCCTACATTTCCTGAGCCTGCAATCAGTTACTAATATCCTATGTTGCACTGCTACACTCTCCCCATTTATTACTTTACAGTTGCTAATCTCCTTCAGATGGTCTCTCCTACACAATAATAAATCTATCTGGCTCTCCCTTCCACCACTACTGTATGTAATCAATCTGTTTTCCTTTTTCTCAAAGAATGTGTTGACCAATGCCACATCAAATGCCACTGCAAAATCAATCACTCTCTCTCCCCCCTCATTTCTCTCGCCCACCCCCCAGCCCCCATGAACTCTACCTATCCCAGCCCTCCCAATTCCCAAGAGGTCATTTAGATCTTCTCCCAAAATTACCCTCTCCCTTATAGGAATTGATTTAAGCTCCTGGTCCATCTGCTCCCAAAATGCATCCTTCACCTCTGCTGTACATCCAGTTTGTGGGGCATAGGCACATACCACATTGACTACCGTTTCTCCCAGTCCCAGCTTTAAACTCATAATTCTGTCACTCTTTCTATTCACACCAAATAAGCTTTCCTTCAGGTCTTTAGATAGTATTATTCCTACAACATTCCTCCCTTCCTCATTTGCTCCACTATAGAACAATTTGCAACCCTCACCCACTTCCCTCGCCTTATTTCCTTCCCACCTGGTCTCCTGCACACACTGCACTCCAATTCTCCTCCTCTCCATCAGGTCCACCAATTCTCGCCCCTTCCCAGTCATCGTCCCCACATTAAGAGTGCCCACCAGCAGCACCACCTCTGACACTCTCCCTCGAGCTTGCCTCTTTAACCCAGCCTGCCCATGACTGGGTAGCCCACGCTGTCTTTACGGAGGGGTCAGGCGAAGTCCCAACGTGTCACCTAAGGGGAATGCCCTAGTATGGTGATTATTTTCGATATTTGTACTGGCCATATTTTGGTTTTGGCAAAATTTTTATGGCCTGATGCCCTTCCTGCCACCAACCCTCCCCATATACCCGGGCTTGGGACCGGCACCAAGTTGAGGCTGGCTTGCCCCCTCAGTGGCTGGGTTCATGATTAATTATTCAAATAAAATCTAAATAATGTACTGCATTACTATTACTATTATTGCTGTGTACAGTATTATTATTTATTATTCTCTCCCATAATCTTATCGACTAAGTATTAACTGGTCATACAGGGCTCTCTCTCTCTCTCCCTCTCACACACCCTCATATCATAATTTATTATCATAATAAAAATATTGTACTGTGTTATTATTATTACTATCATTTTACACTGTCTTGTGGATATCCAATTCACACAAGTTGATCGAATGTTGGGGGGGCATCTGTACACTCAACCGCGATTTAATGGACTAAAAGGGGAGAACTCAGTCTGTTAAATTCAGTTGTCTGTTATTTCTGGCATTGGACAGTCTTTAATTGCGGCATTTACATTTCAGTATGAAAAGAAGAGGAATGATACGTTTAATAAAGCACTACATCAAGCTCAACATCCAATGTGACAGTGTAAAATATCAGTATACTATAAATATAATATATTCAACATTTCTATTTTTGTGAGTGAGTGAGGGAGAGGGAGAGGGAGAGGGAGAGAAAGACTCAATTATCCTTACTTTCCCCCAATTCATTAAAGGTTTTCTTCATTTCGTACTTTATAGAAATTGTGTATATATTTGGTGCTTAATTATTTATTATTAATATCATTATTATTATAACTGCATGACAAAAAGCAAACATTACCCTAAAGCACTTTTCATATTTGTTTCTCTCTCTCATATTATTATTATTACAGGGGGTCCTTGACTTACATCAGAGTTTTGTCCCTCAAGAGTGAAATAAGTCAGTATTCAGCGTAAGTCGAAACACACCTAAATAAGCATATACATAACCCACCTATGCTAGCGCAGTAGTAAAGTTTCTCTCTTTTTTTGAGTGTTTCACTACAGTATATCTAATTTCACATCCATGCTAATGGCTTTCCATTTCTTCGAAGCATTGACATCAGAAAAATATGCTGCACGCTTGGGAGACATAATACAGGCCAAAAATTATCAATAAAGAAGCAAAATAATTTAAAGGGAGATGCATCGTAACCAAAAACCATCATAACTCGAGGATATTGTAAACCAAGGATTCCTTATATTTGTGTTATTATTATTGTGATGCACTGAGCTGATGGTAGCCTAAAGTGCTTTTCATCTCTCTCTCTCTCTCTTGAAGCTGTGTCTCTTGTCCAGTAGTGCCACAACTGAAAAATACCAAATCTGCTGCTCCAGATTTTGTCCGTTATATCAAGGGTTGAGTTTGTTTATATATATATATATATATATATATATATATATATATATATATATATATATATATATATATATATATATATATATATATATATATACAGTGTTGCCTCCCTTATCGTGGTAGTTCGGTTCCGGGACCCGGTGCAAACCAGGAAAATCGTGAAGTAGGATCAGCCTTAAAAAAAAAATAAAAAAAAATAAAAAATAAAATAAAATAAAAAATAAAATATAAAGATGATTATGACACCAGGACAGGCCAAAAATGATAAAATAAAACGGCCTTTATCAGGCTGTAAAGAGAAACAGAGATGGAGTGTGATGACCTGTCAGATGTGAAGGGATTATAAAAGATGTGTAATGAATATCCAGTTCTCTGCTGGGTTTACTATACCTCTGCATTACCTTCATGATGTCTATTCTAAAACTTCTCCTTAGATCTTACTATTATTATTATTATTATTATTATTATTATTATTATTATTATTATTATTATTATTATTATTGGCAACAATAATTTTCCTTTGATGATGACTGGGGAGATTAATATTATTATTATTATCATCATTATTATTATTATTATTATTATTATCATCATCATCATTATTACTACGGATTCGTAATTAAACCATTATTTTTACTATAAATAATGTAGTTTTGGTTGAATGAACAAGAGTTACTTAAAGATTCTCTCTCTCTCTCTCTCTCCAACATTCTATTCTACCCAACCCCCCACACTCTCTTTGTCCCAGCCGACTAGGGAGGGGCACTTTACACAGTTATTAAAAGTAAATAAACCAACAGATGTACAAACAATGATGAGCCCTTAATAATAATAATAATGATGATGATGATAATAATCTCCACAATCATCATCAAAGGAAAATTATTGTTGCCAATGATAATAATAATAATAATAATAATAATAATAATAATAATAATAATAATAATAATAATAATAATAATAAGATCTAAGCAGAATTATTGGAATAGACATCATGAAAGTATTGCAGAGGTATATTAAAACCCAGCAGAGAGCTGGATATTCATTACACATCTTTTATAATCCCTTCACATCTGACAGGTCATTGCACTCTCCATCTCTGTTTCTCTTTACAACCTGATAAAGTCTGCTTAATTTTATAATTTTTTGGCCCATCCTGGCGTCACAATGATCTAAAAAAAAAAAAAAAAAAAAAAAAAAAAAAAAAAAAAAAAAAAAAAAAAAAGGGGCGATACAGTGAGAACGCGAACCATGAAACGCGAATAACCGGGGTAACACTGTATGTATATATATATATATATATATATATATATATATATATATATATATATATATATATATATATATATATATATATATATATATATATATATATATATATATATATATATATATATATATATATATATAGTGCTCCCCCCCTGTATTGCGTTTTCACTGTATCGCGTTCTTTTTTTGGATAAATTATTATTTTATTTTATGGGTATACGCAAAAATATTAAAATATTGAAAAAACACAAATTTTCAGTATTTTTATTTTTTTATTGAAAATGTAAATTTACGTTGCTTGCTGTTATTTATAATGTAAATGGTGTTTTTTTAACAGTGCAGGGAAGGTTTATACAGTACGTAAACGTAAAAATAATTGTAAATTACCTATGTACATGAGTATATCATGTAATTACCACTTCATTCACTGTAATTTTATCTATGACTTTCATATAAATTTACGTTGCATGCTGTTATTTATGAAGTAAAGGGTGTTTTTTTTTAACAGCACAGGGAGGGTTTATACAGTGTAAACGTAAAAATAATTGTAAAATACCTATGTACATGAGTATGTCATGTAATTACCACTTCATTCAGCATAATTTTATCTACCACTTTCATGTAAATTTACGTTGCTTGCTGTTATTTATGATGCAAAGGGTGTTTTTTTTAACAGTGCAGGGAGGGTTTATACAGTACGTAAACGTAAAAATAATTGTAAAATACCTATGTACATGAGTATGTCATGTAAATACCACTTCATTCACGGTAATTTTATCTATCACTTTCATGTAAATTTACGTTGCTTGCTGTTATTTATAATGTAAAGGGTGTTTTTTCAACAGTGCAGGGAGGGTTTATACAGTACGTAAACGTAAAAATAATTGTAAAATACCTATGTACATGAGTATGTCATGTAATTACCACTTCATTCACCATAATTTTATCTATCACTTTCATATTAATTTACGTTGCATGCTGTTATATATGAAGTAAAGGGTGGTTTGTTAACAGTACAGGGAGGGTTTATACAATGTAAACGTAAAAATAATTGTAAAATACCTATGTACGTGAGTATGTCATGTAATTACCACTTCATTCACCGTAATTTTATCTACCACTTTCATGTAAACTTACGTTGCTTGTTGTTATTTATAATGTAAAGGGTGTTTTTTTAACAGTGCAGGGAAGGTTTATACAGTACATAAATGTAAAAATAATTGTAAAATACCTATGTGAGTATGTCATGTATTTACCACTTCATTCACCGTACTTTTATCTATCACTTTCATGTAAATTTACGTTACTTGCTGTTATTTATAATGTAAAGGGTGTTTTTTTAACAGTGCAGGGAGGGTTTATACAATACGTAAATGTAAAAATAATTGTAAAATACCTATGTACATGAGTATGTCATGTAATTACCACTTCATACCATAATTTTATCTATCACTTATAAATTTACGTTGCATGCTGTTATTTATGAAGTAAAGGGTGGTTTGCTAACAGTACAGGGAAGGTTTATACAGTGTAATCGTAAAAATAAAATAAAATATCTATGTACACATAGGCTGATCCTACTCCGCGGTTTTCCTGGTTTGTGCCGGGTCCCGGAACCGAACCACCGCGATAAGGGGGGGAACACTGTATATATATATATATATATATATACAGTAATCCCCCCATTATCGCGGTAGTTCGGTTCCGGGACCCGGCGCGAGACAGGAAAACCGCGAAGTAGGATCAGCCTATTTGTACATAGATATTTTAATTTATTTTTACGTTTACACTGTATAAACCCTCCCTGTACTATTAACAAACCACCCATTACTTCATAAATAACAGCATGCAACGTAAATTTATATGAAAGTGATAGATAAAATTACGGTGAATGAAGTGGTAATTACATGACATACTCATGTACATAGGTATTTTACAATTATTTTTACGTTTACTTACTGTATAAACCCTCCCTGCACTGTTAAAAAAACACCCTTTACATTATACATAACAGCGAGCAACGTAAATTTTTATGAAAGTGATAGGAAAACTTACCGTGAATGAGGTGATGATGACGTAATATACATAGGTATTTTACAATTATTTTTACGTTTACGTACTGTATAAACCCTCCCTGCCCTGTTAAAAAAACACCCTTTACATTATAAATAACAGCAAGCAACGTAAATTTTTATGAAAGTGATAGGAAAACTTACCGTGAATGAGGTGATGATGACGTGACATACATAGGTATTTTACAATTATTTTTACGTTTACGTACTGTATAAACCCTCCCTGCACTGTTAAAAAAAACACCCTTTACATTATAAATAACAGCATGCAACGTAAATTTACATGAAAGTGATAGATAAATTTACGGTGAATGAAGTGGTAATTACATGACATACTCATGTACATAGGTATTTTACAATTATTTTTACGTTTACATACTGTATAAACCCTCCCTGCACTGTTAAAAAAACACCCTTTACATTATAAATAACAGCAAGCAACATAAATTTACATGAAAGTGATAGATAAAATTACAGTGAATGAAGTGGTAATTACATGACATACTCATGTACATGGGTATTTTACAATTATTATAAATAACAGCATGCAACGTAAATTTATATCTACGTGATAGGTAAACTTACCGTGATTGAGGTGACGATAATCTTTCTTGACCCTGGAGGAAATTATTTCACAGCCAATAAAAGCTTTACGGCAGCTTTTTGGGGGAGAAAAACATGGTAATGGGGAGTTGTTGTCGCTGTTTCTTCATTTGTTGGTAGATGGTATGGTAAGGAATCATGGCATCGTCGAGAAAATTACAGAAGGTCACCGAACAAACCATATTATCGTCATATTCCTGCGAGAGTTGTTGGAGTGCTTTAAAATGTTCATACATGGCTGCCAAACGTTCGAGTGTAAGGCCAGGTTCTTCAATTTCTTCGTGCGTTTCCTCAAGTTCCTCTTCTTCGCTCGCTGATTTCGTCATTTCTTCCAAGTCTTCATCACTCAAAGGCTGCGAGTGGCAGTCAATCAGTTCATTCACATCTTCGTGAGTCATATCTTTAAAGCCTTCTCCTCCTAGCAATGCAGCCATCTTCACAGCTTTCGCAACTGCCGACTTCTGCACTTCATCTCTTTGATTGCATTCTGAATATTTTGTAGGCATGTGACAATTGTGTAATTACGCCAGTATGTCTTCATTGAGAAGTCTTTGTCCGAATCCATGGCTTCAACAAGGTTTGCCAGGGCATTTCGTGTGTAGAGGGCCTTGAACGCACGAATAACGCCTTGATCCATAGGCTGAATCAGTGACGTCGTATTCGGTGGCAGGAACTCAACTTGAACACCGTCATATTGGAGATTAGTTGCGTGGCCACCAGCATTATCCATCAAAAGAAGGATTTTAAATTCAAGGCCTTTTTCTGCAAGATAAAGTTTTACCTGAGGGATAAAGCATTGGTGAAACCAGTCCGATGAGAGGCTTTTCGTGATCCATGCCATAGGGTTATGCATCCAATACACTGGCAGCAGATTCTTATTCTTGTTCTTCAAAGCCCTAGGGTTCTTTGACTTGTAGATAACCCCGGGCTTTAACATGAAGCCCGCAGCATTCCCGCACATGATGAGGGTAACGCGATCTTTGTGCGCTTTAAATTCCGGGGCTTTAGCTTCGTCCTTGAAGACAAAAGTGCGAGATGGCATTCTCTTCCAAAATAAGCCAGTCTCATCCATGTTGAAGACTTGCTCAGGAACATATTCCCCTTCGGCGATAATTTTCTTGAAGTCGTTTGTGACGTAATTTTTTGCGGCAGCTGTATCTGCAGAGGCAGCTTCACCATGCACTGAAACGCTTTTCAGGCCATAGCGTTTTTGAAATTTGAAGAACCATCCCATGCTAGCAATGAACGGTTGTATGCTCGATGGAGAATCGCTGGAGGGTCCTGGTTGTGGGTCGTCGATATCTTCTTCTCACTCCTCCTCTCCACGGTCGTCACTGTCGTCATCGGGTTCATTTACAGAGAATGTCTCGTACAGCTTCTTCGCCTTTGTTTGTATGATAATGGTGTCTAAGCTGATGTTTTTCTTTCTGCAATCAGCAATCCACAGGGCCAAAGCAGCTTCCATCCGCACTACTGCCTTATTGCGGGATGTTACGACCCTCTTCGCTGATTTATCAAAAGAAATACTCGCTGTTTTCCTGATCTTTGCCTCGTCCTTTTTGATGTAGCGAACAGTAGATTCATTGAGGCCAAAACAGCAGCCGACATCCGTGAACCTTTTTCCTTCTTTCAACATATCTATAAGTTTCACTTTATCTACAATGGTTAACATTTTTCTTTGCTGCTTAGGCTGACTACCAGAAGCCTGCTGGCTAGTACAGTGGTAACGCGCTGGCTTCGCATTCACGAGGTCGAAAGATCGGTCCCCGTCCAAGACCGAGAGTTTAAGCTGTTTACTGGCAGGAACTGCTGTGGGTGGACATCACAGTGGGGGGTTGGGGCTTGTCCTGGCTGACGAATACCCATTGTAAAATGGAAATAAAGTTTATTATTATTATTATTATTAGAAGGTGAAGGACGTTTGGGAGGCATTGCAAAGGTTTAATTACGTATGAAAACACAATCACAAGCAAAATGTATTAATAAGCACAACGAGAACGGCGCACATGTGAGTTAGACTGAACGAGTGAGGCGGCACATTGGAAAATGGAGGGAAAAGCAAACTGCAATGAAAAAGCCAATCAGACCCCATGATACAGAACATACAGAAAAACAATTCTGTGATTCGTCGTCTCCCGACCTTTCAGCCAATAGCATTCCATGAACTATCTCACGTAGGTGAGAGCCTTTTCATTTTCCGAAACGCTGATAGCGGTATCGTATTTTACATGGTGCAATACTGTTAGTACTTTATGTTTTTTTATTATTTTTTGCTGTTTTATTATTCTTAGGCTAGGAAATACTTGCTTTATCAATAAAATAATGACAATTTTAATATTCACTACGTCACGTAGGTGAGAGCCTTTGCGTTTTCCAAAACGTGATACCGGTATCGTTTTTTCATGGTGCAATACTGTTAGTACTGTATTTATGTTTTTTTAACTATTATTTACTGTTTTATTATTCTTAGGCTAGGAAATACTTGTTTTATCAATGAAATAATGAAAATTTTAATATTCACTAGGTCACGTAGGTGAGAGCCTTTGCGTTTTCCGAAACACTGATACCGGTATCGTATTTTACGTGGTGCAATACTGTTAGTATTTATGTTTTTTACTATTTTTTACTGTTTTATTATTTTTATTCTAAGAAATACGTTTTCTTTTATCAATAAAATCATGAAACTACTGGAAATATAAATATATATGCTAGCTCACATAGTTGCGACCCCAATACACTGTACGCTATCGGACACTATTTCGCATGATGCAATACTGTGAGTTATACTGTGCGTACGTATATCTAAATTTATGTTTTTTACTATTTTTTACTGTTTTATTATTCGTAGGCTGGGAAATAATTTTTTTTATCAATTAAATAATGAAATTTTTTTTTTCAATAAACAAATGAAAATACTGAAATTTTTTATTTTTTCAATATTTTAATATTTTTGCGTATACCCAAAAAATAAAATAATAATTTGCCCCCCCAAAAAATGCGATACAGTGAAAACGCGAACCAAGAAACGCGATACAGCGGGGTATCACTGTGTGTATATATATATATATATATATATATATATATATATATATATATATATATATATATATATATATATATATATATATATATATATATATATATATATATATATATATATATATGTGTGTGTGTGTGGTCTCCAACTTATGACGTACCTGACCTATGATGACCCTCTATGCTGGTTTCTGGAAAAAAAAAAAAAAAAAAAAAAAAAAAAAAAAAATTGGCTCAAATAAGAATATAAAAAAATATTGAATTTACAATAGCTCTACTGTTGAGCTACCGCAGCCCCAGACAAGAAATTGAAAGATTATAGTAAGGAAAAATAAAATTTTAATGAGAGAGAAAGAGAGAGAGATGGAAAGCACTTTGGGCTACATTTGGTATTGCATCGCCATTATTTTCATGTTTAGTAACTTGAACACCATGAAAAATTATTTGAGCCAAGCATATAGCTGTAAACATAAGATTCTATGGAACTCCAGGAAAGCTCAGAATTTTCCTATTAAATATTACAGGAATATACATTAAAAAAAATGTAGTTATAAAATTTAAAAAATACCTACTAGCAGAAAATGGGAGAGCTGAAAAATTGTCTCGCAGATCCGGAGCCGAGGTTGATCCAGAGATAACTGCTGTAGAAAATACTGGGACAGCAGCTGCAGCAGCTGCCGCTGCCTTCTGTTGAAGGCCCGCCAGGAATATTAAATATGAGCTCAGGTGACCAGGGATACTGTGACGGTGTCGGCGAAGGCCTTCTGCATATAATAAAAATACTTATTAAACATATATATATGTATATATAAGATCTAGCACTTCTGCTCAAATTAATAAAAAACATAATCAGCACTGAATATACAGTAATTATCTAAAAATAAACAAGATGTCAAAACTTGTAGTTAGTGTAACCAAAAATAAACAAAAAATCAGAAGGCTGTCTATATTGTTAGATCGACATCAAAGATTACACAATTAAAAATCAGAAGTTCAATAAGTTGTCATAGTGTTAATAGGTAACAGTATAAGGGAAAAGTAAATCGTCAGGAGGGTGATAATCCCACCGGAAGAGCTTTGGAGAAAGTTGATGACATAGACATCCTCCACCTAGAGCAATTGGTGTGTTTTTGCAGTTATTCTCATCCATCTCTCTAGCTGCTGTTGAAATAATATCAGCAATATTTAATATGGTACTCAAAGGCCATGGTAATCAAGCTATAAAATCCTTATACAGTATATCACGTACACAAGAACTTTTAGTCAATGCAGTCTCCATAATGCAAAGCACTGACTTAATTATTTCCAAAACTATTGAGTGGTATTTCAATACAAAAATAGCATAGACAAGCAAGATATCATATAAGTTTCAGATATTAAAAGGTGCTGATTACTGTGTTGCTACAATATGATGATGCTTAGTCTTCAAAAATATATATGCTTTGGATAGATACTTTATCGTTTACTTTTCCCAGTCTCCTTATATTCCTTGTCTTGCCCCAAATTTTTGATGGTTTTTTCTTTAATTTCATCCTTATTTTTGCTCAGATTCTCATAAATATATTTTTAGTAAGTTTTGAACCATATAAAGAACCCAGGCCCACAGGCGCTGACATAGGGGAATGCTTGCAATCTCTGCATGTAGTCAATAAGGGTTTGTGCACTTTGTAGCTATACTGGTCCTACCCACGTCAATATCTAAAATGACAGAGTTACGTCTTCTCTCATAAATTATACTAATAGCTGTTGCAGTTTTGAGTATACCATCAGTTCACCTCATTTTTCCAGATTTATCCAAGATGGCAAGGCATGATTTCGCTGACCCTTTCTATAGTTAACACTCTAGAATTTACACCAACATCTGTATGAAGGGAGGTATGTATGTCTGCATTGAAAACAAATCTTTTATTACCTATTACACTGACCAATAGAGAGAAGGCTACATATTGTCTCTTATGAATCTTTACTACATAATATCCTGTATCTGCTTTTGATTATTAATATCACAGTCAACACACCTGATCCTTTTTCCTCATATGATTCCCCTAATGATGACTCGATTCTTCTTCCTTTACATTTACGTTTATATATGACAGTATATGTTTTCTCTCTTATAGCAACCAAACATTTCATCCCTGTCTCCCTGTCTATTAAGATAATGGGTGGCCTGATATGCATGATTTTTAATGAGTTTCCTTGTCAATACTAGTACTTTGCCCTCCAAGATGTATTTTAATAAGTAAACTACATAATGCAGGTTATTGCAACTGCCTTCCTCTATTTGACTGGGGTGTTGGTAATTTGCAACATGACCCATCAGCATCAGGACACATGACCATGAAAAAGCTTACTGGAACGCATGTGATTTAATTTCTAGTATTTTCTCTACTCTGGCTTTCTTTAGCTAGATATGTGTGGAGTGAATCTCGAACACTCCACTAATCATTTCCCAACACATTCTCAAGACCATGCTGCTTGCACCATGGTATTTTAATATTATTTCCCAATATACATATTCAGCTTAGAATATTGATTCAACCATACCAAATTTCTATAAAAGTCATCTTGATTTGTGTTTACTGCTACTCTTGATCCTAGAGAAGCAGCTCCGAGATGTTAATTTTTACCATCGTGTCAGTGTGGAGAAAACACAAAAAAAAAAAAATCCTTGTATAAGTAGCATGAGTTCATAAATATGTAATAGGCCAAGTAATTTTGTTTCTTACATGAAGAATACAAACTCCCAACTAATGAGATGTATGTGAGTGTTTTATCCTTTTTATAGTGTGGCTAAATACGATAGATTATAAAGATGGTTTGTGAAAGGAAATGCATTTATGTCTAATTCTCCATGCTGTGCCTAGGATCATATAGCTGTCGGAAAACAGAACTAAAAGTTCCAGCCATACAGTCAGAGCATTGATCCATATTACAGACACTACAGTCACAGATGATCAAAACCCCCAAAGTTTTGGAGAATTAACAAAATATACACAGCCCCCACATCTGCTCACTATAATCAATCATTTCTATAATCATTCTTTATAGCAAATGAGTTATATTCGATGAAAGCATTATCTTTACTAGGTGTTAGAAAGATGAAATAAAATATGAAGCATACATGCCCATATCCCCTTGTAGGGACTTTTCATGCCATTTTGTATTAGAGCAGAAAAGAACTTGGGGAACTGGATGCCAGGAATGAGAGGAATCTCCATAATAACTCCATGCTTTATGAGTAATTTTCTTAGGAAAAGCAGGAATAAATTAATAGGATGGTCAGAACTATGAGATAAAAAACTGCTTTCCTCTATCTCCCATGAGCAGCGTAAATAATACAAAAAGACTTTATCAGAAGAATATCAGATTACTAAAGGAATTGTTCAGTGTTTCAACTTTGGAAACTCTCCCTTATATTATTAGAAAGATGACTGTTGATTCAAATTGTGGACACCTGAATTATAACAACAGGAGAAAGCTTGCGTGAGTACACTTAGATACTGCTATGAGCCCTGCTTTGGTCATGTTCTCAAATGAAGGTTTGCTAAAATCCTGGCTTGGCATTACTAATTCCCCTACGACAAAGAACAATAATCCGTAACCCCACAAGGGCATCAGGAATTAGCATTCTTGTACTTTATCTGTAACAATTACCTTTGGCCTAGGTACTGCTAAGAGTCATAGCCCAATGTTGGAGACCACTAGTCCATAACTCCACAGGGAATCATGAATATGTACATGAGGATACTATCTGTCCATTGTTCTCTTCATAACATAGAATTGTGAGGTATGTACAGAATGCAACCCTTGTGAACCACAAAATCATCACCGACCAACACATTTTATTTTTCAGAGTGCGTAACAATTTGATGTATGTTTTAGTTATACAAGTACACCTAGTTCTCAGAATAACGCCTAAATAGGTTCTCAGAAGGGTCGGGTAAATGGAAAGTCGCGTGAAAAAACGAGTTATTTTCCATAGGAAACAATGATAAAGGGCATAGATACGTTCCAAACCTTACATAGACACACCATGCCAAAGATATAAGATAAGTAAAAAACATATTTTATTACTACATAGCAAAGCAGAAAGCCCTGTATCTATTTTTAAGAGTATACAAAAGATATTCATATTCACTTTACAGCTAGAAATTAACATACATTACTATACTTTACTCTATTATGCAGTGGGCAACAGTTATACAGTACACTGGGACATGCATGGTGGCAGTGAGCAAGTAACTTATGTGGTACAAGAGGAGGAGGATGCAGGAGAACGAACCTCTATCTGCAAATGTATACAAAGATAAAATAAGAATTATAAATAGCCAAAGCAAGACTAAAAAACGAAAAAAAAAATTAATTTTGCAATGCCTAAATCTACCATATGACAGATTAAAAAACTTAATCTACATTCTCTAGAGAGGCATAGAGTTAGGGGGGATATGATTGAGGTGTATAAATGGTTTAAAGGGATTAACAAGGGTGATATTAATAAAGTTTTAAAAATTCATGATCAAACCAGAACTCGTAATGGGTAATGGATTTAATCTTGATAAATTTAGGTTCAGAAGAGAAATTGGTGAAAATTGGCTTGGTAACACCGTAGAGTATTCCTAGTCGGATAATAAATGCCAATACCTTTTCTTTTTACTTTTTTAAATTTTTTTTAGGGTGGGATAGGATAGGAGGGGAAAAAAAGGGAGGGGATTAAGGATATAAGGGAATTGGAGGGAAAAGCACGAAAATTAAATAAAGTAAGAGAGAAAAAAGAGAGGGGCAGACCCTCATGCTAAGTTTTGATCTGAAATTCAGATACTGAATTGTACACCTTCAAATGTAGATTAGATAGACATATGACAGATGTAGGGTGGGTGTATATATAATGTATAATGATGATGATCTTTTCTTATCGTAATCCTCTTTGTACTGGTGGAAGAAGCCTCCGCAGGTGCTTATTTACTATATTATTATTATTATTTTTTTTTTTTAAATATAGTAAATAAGTGCCCACGGAGGCTTCTTCCACCAGTACAAAGAGGATTACAATAAGAAAATATCATCATCATTATACATTATATATACACCCACCCTATTGGGTAGAATAGCATGTTGGGGAGAGAGAGAGAGAGAGAGAGAGAGAGAGAGAGAGAGAGAGAGGAGAGAGAGAGAGAGAGAGAGAGAGAGAGAGAGAGAGAGAGAGAGAGAGAGAGAGAGAGAGAGAGAGAGAGAGAGAGAGAGAGAGAGAGAGAGAGAGAGAGAGAGAGAGAGAGAGAGAGAGAGAGAGAGAGAGAGAGAGAGAGAGAGAGAGAGAGAGAGAGAGAGAGAGAGAGAGAGAGAGGAGAGAGAGAGAGAGAGAGAGAGAGAGAGAGAGAGAGAGAGAGAGAGAGAGAGAGAGAGAGAGAGAGAGAGAGAGAGAGAGAGAGAGAGAGAGAGAGAGAGAGAGAGAGAGAGAGAGAGAGAGAGAGAGAGAGAGAGAGAGAGAGAGAGAGAGAGAGAGAGAGAGAGAGAGAGAGAGAAGAGAGAGAGAGAGAGAGAGAGAGAGAGAGAGAGAGAGAGAGAGAGAGAGAGAGAGAGAGAGAGAGAGAGAGAGAGAGAGAGAGAGGAGAGAGAGAGAGAGAGAGAGAGAGAGAGAGAGAGAGAGAGAGAGAATCTTTCATTAACTCTTGTTCATTCAACCAAAACTACATTATTTATTGTAAAAATAATGGTTTCATTACAAATTCGTAATACTAATGATATTAATAATAATAATAATATAATGATGATAATAATAATAATAATAATAATAATATCCACATTCATCATCAAGGAAAATTATTGTTAAAAATAATGAAAATAATAATAATAATAATAATAATAATAATAATAATAATAATAATAATAATAATAATAATAATAATAATAATAAGATCTAAGGAGAATTTTTGGAATAGGACATCATGAGAGTAATGCAGAGGTATATTAACACCCAGCAGAGAGTTGGATATTCATTACACATCTTTTATAATCCCTTCACATCTGACAGGTCATTACACTCTCCATCTGTTTCTCTTTACAGCCTGATAAAGGCTGTTTTATTTTATAATTTTTTGGTCCATCCTGGTGTCACATTAATAAAAAAAAAAAAAAAAAAAAAAAAAGAAATTGGCGTTATTCGCGAATTCCGAGTTTTTTTTTACTATTATTTTTGGGGGTCGTTATTGCAATTTCGCATATAAAAAAATCGCATATAAAAGGAACAAGGTGTATGTATGTACTATTTAAAGTACATTTAAGAGTGTCATATAGAGGGAGTCTTCAAATAACATCGGGGTTTCGTTCCTGACAGTTGACATAAGTCGAAATTCGACGTAAGACAGAATTAACTTAGATTCAAACCTAGGTTTCCCAGCCTATGTTAAAAATAAATAATTTAAAACCTTTAAAAAAACTCACTGTTCGTAATCTATGATAAAAAAAATACTAACACTAATCCTAATAGTATTGCTTACCTTTAAAATTAACATAAATCTGTAGAAATACAGTGTTCTCATTGCAAGACACAGATATTGGAGAGGCAGGTGCTGAGGAGATTGGGGCAGGTGAGTCTGGAGAGGCAAAAGAGCATACAGTATAATACATAATCTATAGAAAAAATACTGTACTGTAAGCTCTCAATTTAATATACTGTATAATAAAAGTACACTTATAAACATTGGAAACATATACAAAATTGTGCTTACTTTTACTCATGTGGTTTGATGATCGTGGCCACAGTAATAAGGGCTAATCTGAGATTGCGGCCAATGTTCATAGAAGATTCTCCCTTTTCAGCTCGGTTTACTACTTCAGTTTTAATTTCCATGGTGATGGCTTTTATTTTCTTAAGTGACACTGCCATCAGCAGTATCACTATCATGCTTGGGAGGCATAGTAAAGTCCGTAATGAGCGAACACAATGAGAGAGCATACAAGAGCACTAGACACAATATGGCGGACGGGAATAAACTGAGAGTTGCTGTTCTGCCTATTTCTTACACTACACTCAACAAACTATGTTGAATAAAATCGTATTTACAGCTATATATATGGTAGTTTTTATTTAAATTCAATATATTTTTTCAATGTAAACAACTGTATATAAAACAATAAATAAATAATGCCAACAACTTGATAAATACGAATATAGTACAGCTGTGTTTGCTAGCTTTATATTCACGTGTATTTTGAATAAAATCATATATACAGCTATGTGTTTGGTATTTTTTTTTTTAATTCAATATAATCCTTCAATGTTAGCTTCAGACCTCAAGTCAGACAGACGGTCATTTGGCATAATCTATTTAATGAGGTCTTAAACGATTGCCAGGAATCCACGATGGGATTAGCTTCAGACCTCAGGTTATATGGACGGTCATTTACCGCACCAGCCAGGTAGGTCCAAAAATTAATTTATTAATAATATATTAATTAGTTTTTGGCCTTGTTGCAAAATCGAAACGACTTTACATGAAGACTCCCTGCAGTATGATTACGAGTAGTCTGATTACAAAGGAAAAACCGGAAATACTGTAATCATATTTACATCATTTACATCCTCTTAGTGAAATAGAATAGTAGTATGTTACACTCTAAAGTATAGTCAGATGGGGTGATGACATCACCCCTTACATATGCCACCATATGACATAGCCACTGTAAGCAGTGGCTCGGAAGTAAAGGGTGGCTCTGGGTAACTAAAAAGTTATGCAAAAGAGTATGGCAACCTTGAACTCTATTACACCATACAGACACTGCATTATAATGCATATATACACATATATATATGTATGTACACAACCACTTCTCCTCTATACAAAAATAATTGTATACTATGTAGTTGTATTACTAGTACAGTAGTTGGTAATACAAAGACTTAGGCAGCATTAACTTATATAAATCTAGACTTTCCCTGAAAAAGCCCTTATTAACATTTGTGGCATGGACTGTATTTACTTCTCACCATCAATTATGATATTTCTGGAGTAAAAGAAGGTAGAATAACATGATTTTGATAAAAGCTTAAAGAATCCCAACTAATTACCTGCAGCAAAGAAACCGTGAAACTTGAGGAACATGATTTGGTGACGGATTTTCAAACATTTCTTTTTATTTTCATCTGTAATTTACTTATTTTGAACGTTTTTATTTTCATCCTTAATTTACTGGGGGTACTCAACTTAAGTCAGAGTTCCGTTCCTGATTTGATGTAATCCGAATTTCAGTGTAAGTCGGAACATACCTAATAAGCACCTATGCTAATGAAGTAGTAAAGTTTCTCCCTATCACTATCTCTAGTTTCACTTCCAAGGAGATGGCTTTCCTTTCTCCAAAGCCCTGCCATCAGAAGAATCTGTATTATGCTTGAGAGACATAATTGTTGAGGGTAAACTTAATCGACAAATATATTTTTTTTAAGTTTACTAATTAGATTAATATTTTTCACAATAATATAATTGATATATTTTTCATATATATGCCCAGTACATATTTTCCAAGCTGGCATTTTCTTTTGTCCATGTCATAACGTTGTACGACGCTTCCTTCATATAGTAAACAAATAATAGGTGACCGTGACTTTCAATTATATCCCCAAAATTGCTCTTTGTACACCATCAAGGCTCATAGTGGTCATACCTTAACAGGTTATGGGCCCAGCCTTAGTGCTAGATTATTATTTGATGGTGATGAGTCGAATATGAGCTTTGGGAAGTTAAATTTCTCGGTTACATGAGACGTCTGAAGTTATTCGACGTCCTGACCGGCACCGGAACCCCTGATGCAGGGAAGAATGCTGATGCATTTGCTGAGCTTGTTCAGCTTTTAGATGACAGAAGCCTTAATTCAGTGATAAGAGAGGCGAAAGACAACGGTCGTAAGGCAATGGAAATATTCCGTGGTCATTACATGGGCACAGGTAAGCCGAGAGTTATTTGCCTGTATGCTGAGCTTACGTTATTGAAGAAAGTAGCCGATGAAAGCGTCACCGATTATGTCATTCGCGCTGAGACTGCTGCTAATTCATTAAAACAGGCAGGTGAGACTGTTAGTGATAGCCTCCTTACTGCAATGGTGCTTAAAGGCCTTCCTTCAAATTTTAAGACTTTTTCTACTGTAATTACACAGAGAGATACTCCAATGAGTTTTTCTGAGTTTAAAATTGCTTTAAGAAACTTTGAAGAGACTGAAAAGGCACATGACACTTTTGATAGTGACGATAATGTTATGAAAGTAACCCATAAAGGTAACCAAGGTAGGGCTAGTGCAGGAAATTTTACCCCTACTTGTTATACTTGTGGAAGTTTAGGACATAAATCTCCTGATTGTAAGAATAAAAGTGAGAAGAATAAAGGAAAATCTAGATTTAGTAAGAAGTGGTGCCATAAATGCAGATCTCGAACTAATAACTCTAGTGAATGTAGGAAAAATCCCCTAATTCAACAACATCCATGAGTGCTGAAGATAATGTTACAGATACCGAACGACCTCATTCGTTCCTTTTTAAAGCCAGTGCGAGTGAAGATATTTTTGAACATGATAATTGTAATAATGCTGTTAGACATAATATTGATAATAATTTAATGGTTGACTGTGGTGCTACATCTCATATAATAAAAGATGGGTCAAAGTTTGTGAAATTTGACAGTGATATTAATCCTTCTAATCACTGTATTGAGTTGGCTGACGGAAGTCGAACAAATGGCGTTGCGAGTGGTCGAGGATCCGCAAATGTGTTGTTGTATGATGTCAATGGTAATCCATGTAATGTTTTGCTAGAAAATGCCTTATATGTTCCTTCCTATTAACAAAATATGTTTTCTGTGTATGCGGCCAATGAATAAGGTGCTTCTGTCAACTTTTATCCTAAATGTGCTGAGCTAAAGGCTCCAGATGGCACTGTATTTCCTCTAAGAAAAGAGGGAGAATTGTATTTTCTCAATAATGTAAAAGTAAGTGAAAATGTTTCTCACTCCCTATTTGAGTGGCACAAAATAAAGGGCCATTGCAACTTTAGAGATTTATTGAAGCTAGAAAATGTTGTAGATGGTATGAAAATTTCTCCTAAAGAAAAATCTGATTGTGAAGTGTGTGCTATCGGAAAAATGTCCCAGTATAGAAACAGGGAAGCCGACAAGCATGCTACTAGTAGGCTCGAGTCCGTATATTGCGACTTAGCAGGGCCTATTGAACCAGCTGCAAGAGAAGGTTTTAAATATTCCATTTCATTCGTCGACGACTACACTGGTATAATAATGGTATACTTTCTTAAAAGTAAATCTGACACGGTAGCTGCAACTGAGAGGTTCTTGGCTGATAGTTCACCATATGGGAAAGTAAAATGCATACGGACGGACAATGGGACGGAGTTCACAGCAAAGAGTTTTAAATCCTTACTTATGAAAAACTCTATCAAACACGAGTTCACAGCTCCGTATTCCCCACATCAAAATGGGACGGTCGAGAGATCTTGGCGGTCTCTTTACGACATGGCTAGGTGCATACTCTTAAATGCAAATTTGCCCAAAAGTCTATGGACTTATGCAGTTAGAGCTTCGGCTTATATCCGGAACCGTTGCTATAACCCAAGAACTGGAAAGACACCCTATGAGTTATTCACTGACAGAAAACCTAATCTGAAAGATATGCATATTTTCTGAACTGTATGTTATTCCTACGTGCAAGAGAAAAAGAAATTGGACCCTCGTAGTGAAAGAGGAATATTTTTGGGATATGATGGACAAAGTCCAGAATATTTGGTGTATTTCCAAAATAAAAATAATGTCAGAAGGGTGCGTTGTGTCAAATTCACCGATAAATTTCAACATGAAGTAGAAAATCCAGTGGTTGAAAATCGCCACGTAACCGACGAAGAACCCATTTCCTCGGAAACCTTACCGATGCCACCGACATCGAACTCCGATGATCCAACCTCGACGGAAGATGACGATGATCCCGTGGGTAGTGGAAAAGGTCAAGATGAAGTCAATCCCGTGAGTGGCGGCAGAAGAGGTAACGACAAAATCGACGAGGATGTGAAGGCAAGACGACGATATCCTACTAGGGAACGTACTGTTCCTACGTATTTGGGAGAATACGTCACTGACTTTGATGATTCTTTCACAGTAAATGATTCAAGTGCTGCTAAATATTCTGTTGATTTTTGTTACAGGATGGTAGATATACCCAGAACATATCATGATGCAATATCCTCCCCAGATTCTTCTAAATGGGTTAATGCTATGCAAGAAGAAATTAATTCTTTAAATGAAAGTGACACTTACGAGTTAACCCAACTGCCTGAAGGCAGATGTGCAGTGGGGGGTAGATGGGTGTATACTGTGAAATCACGTCCTAATAATGTTGAAAAATATAAGGCTCGCTACGTAGCGAAAGGTTATTCCCAAGTACGTGATTTAGATTATCACGAAACCTTTTCACCTACTGCCAGAAGCACCTCAATTCGTATGTTATTACAACTGGCAATGCAAGACAATTTAATTGTTAATCAAATGGATGTAAGTAGTGCTTATCTTAATGCTCCTATTGAGTGTGAAATTTACATTGACCAACCCGAAGGTTTTGTAAAGTTTGATGAAAAGGGTAACAAATTGTTCTTAAAATTGAAGAAATCCATTTACGGTCTTAAACAGAGTGGACGTAACTGGAATGAATTGTTGCACAATTTCCTTGTAGAACAAGATTTTGATATGTCCCTTGCTGATTCTTGTGTTTACTCCAAGAAAGTGGGTAATTCAAAGATTATCATAATTATCTGGGTTGATGACATAATCATTGCTGCTAGTAATGAAACTTTGCTCAATGCTACCAAAAGTTCTCTTTGCCATAATTTTAAGATGAAAGACTTCGGTAATATTTCATGGTTTTTAGGTATTGAATTCAAACATGATTCTGAAAAGTTTGTGATGGTACAGTCAAGGTACATTGAGAAACTGTTGAATAGATTCAATATGACAGATTGCAAACCAAAAGCCACTCCTTGTGATTTGAGTGCAAGTCATAGATAACCAATCTGAGAAATTACCCAATTCAAGACTGTATAGAGAGATGGTTGGCAGTCTTATATATCTTATGACCTGTACGTATCCTGATCTTTGTTACATTGTAACTATATTGTCTCAAAATATGAATAATCCAACAAAAGCTCACTTAAATATGGCTAGGCATGTTCTAAGGTATCTTAAAGGTACTATAAATGTTGGTTTGACTTTCAAAAAGCAAACTTGTGAAATGCTTAAGCTTCAAGGGTTTTGTGATTCCGACTGGGGTGCGTCATATGATAGACGCAGTATCTCCGGATATGGCTTATGGTATGTGATGATGGTCCTTTGATTTCTTGGAAAAGTCGAAAACAGCAGATTGTAGCCTTATCAACCTGCGAGGCAGAGTACAATGCTCTATCGTCTACCATCCAGGAAGCTAAGTTTTTAAGTCAGCTTTTGGTGGATATGAATGCTGGTAATTAAACCACTGTAACACTTCATGTAGACAATCAAGGTGCAATATGTCTGGCTAAAAATCCTGTACACCATCAGCGTACAAAGCATACAGACATTAGATACCATTACATAAGATCTGAAATTCAGAACGGTGCAGTTAAATTAGTTGATGTACCTTCAAGCGATAATATCACAGATATTTTCACAAAGCCAGCAACAAA